>PVLC010002530.1:0-113096 GCA_004027655.1 Graphiurus murinus
GGAAAACATTATGTTAAGTGAGATTAGTCAGTCACAAAGAGTTAAGAAGCATATGTTCTCCCTAATATGTGGATGCTAGGGAGAAGATGGGGCATAGGAGGGTCTCCAGATGAAAAGGAGAGATCCTCGATAAGCAAAGAAGTTGATTTAATTGTAGTGGACATATGGGGCAGAGGGACGCCCTAAAGCACATGATGTAATTACACAATCATATCAAGGTCACTCACTGATGTGAACCTGAGGGGGAGGGAGGGAGAGGGAATGGGGTGGGAATTGGGGAAGGGGTCAAATGAGAAGTGTGTGCAAATATGTTGTTAACAACTTGTACTTAACAAAGATATATGCTATGTTGCACGAATTACTACAATAAAAAATTAAAAAAAAAATAAAGGTCCACCGAAAATGAAAAGGGAAAGTAACCTAGCTGAACCCTCCTTTGCAGCCCTCCCTGTTAAGATACTACTTGTGGCAAACACTTCATACCAGACAAGGTACCTACTAACTATGCCTGAATGACCTCAATCGATATTAGAGCAGAATACTCACCCAGCTGAGCCCTGACTCACTTCCTCATCCACAAAATCATAAAATGAAGAAATGGCATTGTCTCTAATTCTCATATTGTACCGGGGTCATGGAAAATAAGTCCCTAGAATAGAAAAAAAAATCCCTAGAAAATGCTATGCTGCAAGGAAACAAGGGAAAATAACAATGCTGGATTTTTTTAACACCACCATATTTAAACTTTGTTTTTAAATAACAAAAATTGTATTTAATAAACAATATACTCCTGTCATAAAAGTTAAACGCATTCATCTGGGCTCAGTGGTGCACACCTGTAATCCCAGTACTTGGGAGGCTGAGACAGGAGGATCACAGATTCGAGGATACACTCAACAACTTAGTGAGACTCTTTTTCAAAAGAATAAAAAGGGATGGGAGTGTAGCTCAGAGATGGAATGCCCCTGAGTTCAATCCCCAGTACAAAATATGTTAAGAGCATTCAAAGGCTCTAGAGTTCTGAAAGGTTATTTTATAAGTGAGTTTACAAGAGTCCAAAACAATGAGCATTGGTAAGACTTTGTGAGAGGGTCATGTGTTTGTATTTTCAATGAAAAACTCTGAGGGTGGCTTAAATTCAATCAAAGAACACTTAAATAGTTGTGTTAATATTAGCCATATCTACACTGTGATAAATTTCTCAAAATGAAAATATCTCCATATTTCTCTGGATCGGAACTATGGGTACTGACTCAAAGTTAAGAAACATACATACTTTTGCAAGCATAAGCACTCAGGTTATAAACAGGTGAATCATATTCACAATGCTCAAAAGCAAAATGTATAAATGCACATCACTATAGTTTGTGTACATCCAGTTTGAAAACTGCAGTCATCTGAAATTCTATGATGGACAAGTCTTTAGATGAGATTAGAAATCATGGTGGGTCAACACAACATATGAAGTCTCCCAAACAGCCAAGATCTCAAGAAATTTCATTCATAAATGTGGAACAAAACTCTCTATTTCAGAAGTTTCAATATTTTTATGTACATGCACAATGCTTACACACAAAGCCAACATTTTGATAATGTCCTTTCGCCATCTCAAATTTGCAAAAACATGCATGAGACAAATTGGAACTCTCTAAAAGTCTTCACACAATTTATACCAAAAAATAATTCTAACAATTTAAAATAACAAGGAAATAAAATAATTTAAAAAGAAAACTTGACATATGAAAAAGTATATCACAGGGACTGATTTGGGGAAATTGTATGGAGGTAGTTCACAAGAGCTGAGCAACTTTCATAATCACTAACTGTATGACATCATGATGATTAACTGCTCTTTTAGGGCTTGGTTCTCCTTGGAAAACATATCCACATTCATTTTCTACATGGGAGATATACAAGCCACCTCAGACTCACACACTAATCTCTCTGGAAACACTCTTATGCACACGCCCAATATAATGCTTGGCCAAATTTCTAGGTATTCATTCTGCATAACATGATGCAAGTATGCTAAATACAACTGAAAACACACTAATCCCTTCTCTGGAATTCAGATTTCTAATCCTCTTATGTAGTACTTTGTTTACTTTTATTTTTATTGTTTAAACTTTTATTTTGGTGCATTATAATTATATACCATTGTAAGATTCAAAGTGATACAAAAACTTACATGCACGCAGCACTTGGTGTATTTCCCTCTGCATCCTACTTAACTTTCTTTCCTCCTTCCCTAAGCATATTAGTGAGATTGGTACTGATACTTTCATATGTGGACATGGCATTAGTTGAACTGTATATACAAAATGTAATTTTACTCAGCCATAAAGAATACAATTATGTAATTTGGAAGAAAATGTATGTAGTCTTATTTTTAAAAATAGGATTTGTGGTTTTTGAGATTTTGCCTTTCAGCATTTCAACATTTGAGATTTTACTCATTTGAGATTATAATTTGGGGAGATTTTAGACTTTAGGGATTTTGATCTTTTGGGATTTCAACTTTCAGGGTTATGGCTTTGGGGATTATACCTTTAGCTCTGATATTATATACATAAAGATAAATCTATCCCATTGAAACTTAAAAATCAAACACCTTAGCCATCATAAAACAAATCACAATTAATGCTACTTACTAAATAATTATCCATTCATTTATCTACCTCATAATAAATGAGTGTATATTTTCATATTGCCTGAACTGGGCAGTTACTCTATCTGAAATACTGCTCACAATAGCCCAGTAAGCTAAGCATCAATTTATTTATCAACTGAAGAAATAGAAGGTCTAAAAAGGTAAATGATTTATGCAAGATTACACCGATATTATCAAGCAGCAACCAAAAGCATAACTCAATCTTACTGATTTAGTCTATTTGCGCTGCTATAACAAAATACCTGAAACAGAGTAATTTATAAAGAACATAAATTACTTTTCACAGTCCTGGAGACTGGAAGTCTAAGATTAAGGTGTCAACAGGTTTGGTGTCTGGTGAGGGCTTGGTCTCTGCTTCCAAGATGGCAGTTTGTTGCTACATCATCTAGATGGGATGCATTCTTTGTCTTCACATGGAGGGAGGCAAAAGAGTGATGGAGGCAGCTTTCTCATGCCTCTCATATCAGGGCACAAATCCCAATCATGAGGACTCTACCCTCCTAACTTAATTATTTCCTAAAATCCTTATATCTCCTACTACTCCCACACTGATGGTTGAGTTTCAATATATTAATTCGTGGGGATATACTCAGATCAAAGTACTTACATTCACTGTCTAATAGTCCCAAATTCTAGCCCAGTTCTACCTAGATATATGTTTCTCATCATCGCAAAAAAATTCAAATAATTCACAGGAAAGGGAAAACCAGTTTTTACAACTTTATATAATTTTGTTACTATAAAAACTATACTACAGAAAAGACCTAGGCCCTCTAATAACTATAGTGTTACTTTTCCAAGTTAAATGTGGAAAAACATCAGTAGGAAAGCAGTGACTGATAATCTACAAATTATATGATATATGCCACAAAATAATCCCTGTAAGTGAGGGGCTCTTACAGGAGCCTAAGAAATGTGTCAATGACAGAAGCTGTCAATGTTTCATTGATCAACCCTGGGGTCCTCCTCAGAAGTCACCTACTATCTTGTGGATAATTCCTATATATGCCAAAAGCTTCCCACAACAAGCAGCTATATCACTGAATCCAGGGGATTTTTCTGGCCACAGGAACATGTTTAACACTCTGCAAGGCAAACCTGAAAGGCCACAGAATTAGCATCCTAAGATCAACCCTTTACCAGGATAAGGTAGGAAGTGATAAATAAATGCCCCTCCTTCCTATTCTTATGTGAGATGATCACAGTGAGTATTCCACATGGACTATCAAAGAAAGGTTCTTGCTTGGATTCAGCCAGAAGCATTCATAGTGGTGACTCGCTCACTAATGTACTCTTTTGGAGGCTCTTCTCCCTCCCTTGTTTTACTTCCCCTCAACACTTATTGGACTTCCCAGGATCTGCACTAATATATACCATACTATGTATTTTCTCACAATGTGACATTGATACTTATCTAAGAAGAGGTGGAGTATATGTTCCTTCCCTTTTAATCTAGGCTAGCCTGTAATTATGGCTGAAGATGCAATGCAACTACTGAAATTAAGTAACATCAGGCAGTAGGAATCCTACTTGGCCTTTTTTAGAGGCTTGCTCTTGGGATCCAGCTGTTCTGCTATGAGGAAGCCAAACAGCTACACAGAAAGGCCCGATATATGTATTCTAGTGAATATCCTCAGCTAAGGTCCCAGCCAGCATTCAGCATCAATGCCAGACAGGTGAGTGAGTCTTCAAATAATTCTAGATCCCAGTTAGACTAGAGCAGAGATAAGATATACCCATTAGGCCATGCTTAAATTTCACATTTGTGAGAAAAATATATGTTGTCATTGTTTTAAGACATTGCCATTTGGAGTGGTGTGTTACTCAGCAATGGGTAACTATAACATATCCAAATTCTTCTCTTCGGGTCTACTTTGAGAAGAACCCTCAAATAACCAGTGTCTAAGGTCATTCAATGTGTAAAATGGTGGTAAGTGAAATGTCAACCAAATTGCCCACTCAAAGCCCATACCATATTCACTAAACTCCATTTCTCACTGATTTAGTCAAGGAAATATTTGCTGTCATAAATACAGAGGCCCCAATATCTATGAGAGGAAGCAAGAGGGCATTGTGTTCCTCACAATTCTTGTTATTCAATAGATAACCAAATCTGAATATAAAACAGCTCTGAATGGTTGTGTCTCAGTTATTTTTACTATTCTTAACTCTGACATTCTAAGTCCTACCCATTATTCTGGGCACTTTTGCCACTTTCAACCCAAAAGAAAACTTAAAGGACATTACTGCAAAGGAGAAGAAAAATATAAATAGCTAATTATAGGCTTTAATGTTTTGCTTTTCATCAGAGTATTCTCAGCTGAGCAGTAAAAACTATGCACATTTTCAACAAATTACAGATGAAAAATAAAGCAAATAGTGATTCATCTAGATTTCTGTCCAATCTAGAGACTGGAATTAATATTACTAACAAATGGGTATGGACATGGAAACATATTGTATTTTCTTCCAATAGATTTGCTTTCTTAAGAGTAGATTGCTAAAAATTAATCTGTAAAGAAAAAAATCAGTCTGATCCAAAATATAATAATTCTCACTACTAAAATCAAATTAAAAGGCAATTCCAATAGGTTTATGCCCTAAAAATATTACCACCACACTAAATCCACTGCAACACATTCAAAGAAAGACTTGCTAAAGAAATTAGCACATGAAAAGAGTAAGTCTTTACTTCCTTAAAGTTCTCAGTAGCATTATGAACACAGTACTATTGTTAGTTCCAAGAGGTTAACTACAAGAACATCAGTTTCAAAGGTAAAAAATACCAACTCTATCAAACCCTTCAATCTGTCATTGTGACTTTCTTTGTAAAATATGCTGCTTTCGCTCTTTTAGTGGCTATATCTCACCTAACTGGATTTCTTTTGATAAAATATATTTACTGAAATAAGATCTCTGTTTTAACTCTATCATTCAACTTTTGGCATTTGTCTACTTCATCCATGATTAATTTAAGTGCCAGCTGGCATTTTCCTTACCTCTAACATTTTTGCTTAATAAAATATGTCTTAAAATTGGTTTCTGTACCACTCTCCCATTTTAAAATAAAATAATAATCAATAAGACATATATTTTGAAAATATTAGTAGATTTCAACCAAATCTAGGTAGAGGTAGAGTTAGATGGATTTTGCTAAGTCAAGTCTGGTCCACTTATCTATTTAACAGCTGTAATAAAAATAGCCATGCTACATTTATAGCTATTTGCAAGAATCTATTTATTGAGACGAATTCTCTGTAAAAGTATAAGATATACAAAATTAATCCCTTCTCACCTAGGAATTTGCTCTCAATTGGGTCATTGGTATAATTCAGAGTGGTTTGTAAGATGGAATCAAAAGGACAAAAATCTCTTCCAGTCGAATGCAATTATACAACAGTACCTCAGACTTGTGAGGCTCAAAGAGTTTGCCCATTGAATAGGTCTTACTTTTTTTTCCAAAAGAAATAGAAACTTTTTATATTGTTACTACTGATTTTCTGGCTTCCTCTAGAATTTTAACATGTAGTACTGTTATGAGACTTGGCACTTTTGAGTTTCTTATCTGTACCATTGCATCAGAGTAAGATGAAATAGAATCTAAGGGTTAGAAGCTTTTAATGGTGATAATCACCTATGGTTAATGAGCACATGGTAGGTTTGCACTTTCTCAACTGTAAAAAAAAAAATGATCATTCTGTCATTCATTCTATCTGTGTTGGTAGGAATTATGTAAAAGTGATAAAATGCTATACAACCCTACTATAATATATACCAAATTAGCTGCCTACCTCTTGGAGAACTGGCATTTACTGTATTACTACATCCTCAACTAAGAAGGACCCATTGGGTCTTATTATTCCATTTCCTGCTCCATGTCAGAATCACCCTCCTACATCATCCCAACAAGAAAAAAATTCCTGCTGTGAATAGCTTATAATTTCTAGTCCTACCTGGAAATGCCAAGGCATTGGTGACCAGTCACTAAAGCTGAGGAGGAGACTTCACCAAGCAAACTATCTGGTTGAAGAAAACTATCCGGTTGAAGCAAGAAGCATTAGGAAAACAAAACACTTAAAAAAAATTGACATATGCCCCTGTCCTTTCATGTTTCCATTTAAAGTTATCCTTCATTATAATTTCAAAAATTATATATTTTCCAGCAACCAGTACAGCCCCTGATGCATAATAGGTAGGTGTTCAGTATAGTCTTGAATAGGTAAAGTGAAGAAACTTCTGTTCCTCCCAATATCCCAACATCTTGTCTTTGGGACCTGAAGGCCTTTTAACAGGAGACAAATGCTAAACCATAAATAATATAATATGAACTACAGGATCAAAATGAACATGGGACCCTCCACTCCCAGAACAGAGCTGACTTTTTAGGATAATTCATTTCCATCACAATATAAGTTATTCCTGTTGAATAATGGAGAAAGGTGGGAGAACAGAGAGGAACCTAGTTAAACAGATTTGTTCTACTTCTTTTTATTTAATTATAATGTGGTTCAGATAATTTGAGAGGGGATTCTCTCAGAATGCAGTTTGATTTTTGTTGGCTCTAAGAGAAGGTGGAACAAGAAGCACAATAGGCAGATAGAATTACAAGACAGAAAAAAAATTACAATACTATAATAATCCATCAGCAAATCCATACAACCTTCCTTCAAGTCTAATAATGTGTGAAGCTCCTAGGATCCTATCTCCAGGGGAAGTAGAGAGGATAATGGTCTAAGTATGAATCTTGCATGTAACTCACAACAGAATATGCAGCAATATCTCTGGAAACTCAGAAAGAGAAGCTCAGTGTCCAAGAACTACAAACAGCTCTCAGTTGTGACCTCAGAAAGTATTCCACAGCAAGAAAAATCCTTCACCTCTCCCTAGTCTCCTCCTGTCTTTACTCATGCTTCCTCCCTTTCCTCCTAAATTAATGAAGGTGAAATATATGGATTTCCCTTTGCCCATGCTCATGTTTGGAACAAATAGGTGAGAGTGAGGCACAGTCTATCATCAGCAATGTAATCTTATATAGTTACATATACTAGAGATGATAGCACAAGACAGGCCTTACTTTTCCCATTGACTCAGCCATCATTAGTTCATAGAGAACCTATCTGAAAAAATATATATTTCTAATAATATTTTTTAAACCTGAGAGAACTGGTTGAATGAGGCATTTAAGATAAAGCTTCATAATGACCTATAAACCTTGCATATACATGTAGTTTGATATATATTGTTGGATTTGAAAATCTTGTGCATTATAATTTGGGGGGGCGGTACTGGGGATTGAACCCAGGGGCATTCTACCTCCAAGCTACACCCCAGCCCTATTTTTTATTCTTTATTTTGAAACAGGGTCTTACTAAGTTGCGGAGGGCCTCACTAAGTAGCTGAGGCTGGCCATGAACCCGGATCCTCCAGTCTCAGCCTCCCAAGTACTGGGATTACAAGCGTGCGCCACCATGCCCAGCTGTAATTCATTTTTTACAAAATACTGAATAGTGGAAATTGCATAATTACAATCATGCAATTTAAAAGGTACCAATCAAAATAAATAAATAAAAGGGAGTCTCTCCTATTTTATTTCTTGTCTCTCATCCTCATCTCCTGGGGTAAAGCTTTCCTAAAGGTTTTCAGTTAATTCACTCCATCTGGTTTCCCTCTCCATGGAGCTGAAGGAGGGGCAGGGGCTCTTTAGATCCATTGGGCAAATAAAGCCATAAAGTGAACACTCAGAATATCCACAAGTCAGATACTAAACATTGTTGATGGATGTCACAAACATAATATTTAACAAAATGAACCAGATATAAAAGAACATCCACTGTACCATATGATCATATTTTATATAAATTTCAAAAATAGGCAAAATGGAGCATAATATTAGAAGACAGTGATAATCTTGAAATGGAGGGAAGTGGCAACTAAATTGGTGATTCCTGAAATACAAGTCATGTTCCATTTCTAGATTTGGTTGCCAATTATAAATGTGTGTTCCCTTTGAAAAAACATCCACTTCTCATTATATGTTATATTTTAATAAAAAGTATTAAGTAAATAAATAAGTGGAAATCCAGTAGCATTTGCCATATATGGGAGCCAACCTTGAAAACAGTTACAATGAGAATAAAACAATAAGGTAAAAGGCTAGCTATATTCTCTAGCCTGCTGAAAGGTCCTTGTTCAAAGTCTGTTTTCTCTTTGCAAATATGGAATTTAGCAAGGTCAAGACAGGCAGTAAAGACTTGCTTGCAACAAACAGAAACTTTCTCCTTGAGGTAAAGTTCTCTACCTTTCTTACTAAAGGTAGAGAAAACAGTAGAAAGACTGTCTCACCATGTGAGTCAATGTTACATCATACCCTGTGTGGAGTCTATTTAAAATTCCCTTGTGAACTGCCAGTGCCATGTGATCCACATTCAGGAAACAATGCTCTCCTTCAAGGTAAACAGATGTTCCTCATAAACAACTTAGCTGCCCTCCTGAACCTGTTTCCTATATTAGTGTCATGCTCTATTTCCTTTAATATAACCCCTCCAATAACAGCACTAGTTCAGATCAAATGAGCATCCAGTATCGCTCTTTGGATCTAATGACTAGTGTTTCCAGCCCACTCTGGAAGTTATCAGTTTTCCCATGCTAAGTTGTACTCACAAGTCCTGATGAACTTAATGACACTTCACTTCCTCCCTGCACCACAAAGTGCTGTTGTGGCATGCATACATCACGCAAGCATGCAGAAAGATTAAATTTTTATGAAACTCATCATAAAATACATAAAGAAAAGCCTGATTGAATAAGCACCTCTAATGATGTGGAGAGCTATTTGAGAAAATGAAATAGTACTCAATAGTTGCCTACATATTTTAATGAGATGAGAGATGTCTGTCTGACTAGGGTTAAGCTTAGTATGTCCAGTGACAAGGAGAATTTGACAACTTCAGAAGTTTGTTGTTGGCCAGGCGTGGTGGTGCATGCCTATAATCCCAGTACTTGGGAGACTGACACAGGAGGATCGTAGGTTCAAGGTCAGCCTCAGTAACTCACTAAGGGTCTTAGCAATTCAGTAAGACCATGTTTCCTAATAAATAAAATAGGGCTGCGAGTGTAGCTTGAAGGTAGAATGCCCCTGGGTCCAATTCCCAGCAACACACACACACACACACACACACACACACATACACACACACACATTTGTTGTTCATTCTACATTTAAGTACATTTGATTCCATATTTTTATGAAAAAATGATGAATTTTATTTGTGTAAATTTTATCTTGTTAAAGGTGACAAAAAAAACCAAGCCCTATTTATTTAAAAAAGAAAAGATCAAGCCCTGTTTATTTAAAAAGAAAACAAAACATTTCTCTTAGGTCTTCCTTTGTAAGTTGGGTCAGGAATCATTGCTCAAAATGAATGACTTCAGTTCCCAGCAGAGACATCTGCATTTACTAGAATGCCAGTAAACACTGGCTGGGTTTAGGAGAATCAAGTGACTTCTGGAATCACTGTCCAATGCTTCCCTTTTTGTTGTGAACCAGAACATAAATATATTATCTGCAATAATATCTGTCTTATTTGGAAAAAGAGTGTGTACGTGTGTACGTGTGTGTGTGTGTGTTAGTAGGTACTGAACCCAGGGGCATTCTACCTCTCAGCTACACCCCCAGCCCTATTTTTTTAAATTTTTATTTTGGAAAAGACTTAATTTGCACTTAGTAGTTGGAGTTTAAATACGACTCCTTATTTAAAAATGGGAAATATGAACATGTCAAGATCAATTATGCAAACTCAAAGGCACTAGTTGTAGTTGATAGTCTTCCAAAGGTAAACATGCTTCCTTTGTACTTTTATGTAGTATTAGGGATTGAACCCAGGGACATTCTACTTCTGAGCTACATCACAAGCCCTTTTTATTCTTTATTTTGAAAGAGAGTCTCACTAAGTTACTGTGCATTGGCTTAAAACCACCTATCTCAGCCTCCCAGGTACTGGGATTATAGCTGTGCACCACTACACCAGGCTTCCTTTTTACTTTTAAAGGAGAAAATTATCCTTTAAATACATTTTATTTGTATGTCTTTACATATTTTGTCTACTTTGTTTCGGCATGAATAAGACTGTAAGTTCTCTAAGCCCTTGTTGTCTTAAATTAAAACTGCCTTTTCTCTGATTGTGAAAATATGTTATACTCCTTGGACAATGTTCAGAAATTACCAGTTAAAAATAAATTAAAAACTAGCCAGGCATGGTAGCGTATGCTTGTAATCCCAGTACTTGAGAGGCTGAGAACGGAGGATCCGGGTTCGCAGCCAGCCTCAGCTATTTAGTGAGGCCCTACACAACTTAGTGAGACCCTGTTTCAAAATAAAGAATAAAAGATAGGCCTGGGGATGTAGCTCAAAGGTAGAATGCCCCTGGGTTCAATCCCTAGTACCTAAAAAAAAAATTAATTAAAAACTACAGGCAACACATGTAAGAAATTAAAAATAGTTCATATTTGGTATTTTTCAAAGCAAATTTACAAAGGATACAATGATAAACTGCCCTCCTATGGGTAGGCCTCAGGCCTCTTGTTCTCTGGCTAGCTGATTTATGATAAGATAATCTCACTGCTTATTGTCTAATCCTGGACTTCTCTGCGCCAAGATCAATGGGTTAAGTATGTTTACAATTTTCACCTTCCATTCTAGACATTAAAAGGTAAGGCATAAAACAATATAGGTCTTGAAATCTGAAATCTAATATCTATTTATAGTGCATGTCCCAATCTTACAGATATAATACAAAACACTACAAAATATCAAGATCAGATACCTGAGGTACATGTCTTAATTCTATTGAAACATGGATAGTGAAGGATTACATACTTTGATTTTACCATAATGGCTCCAGTTTCTAACTATTGAGTTCAATATCCCACAATATGCAATATCTAAATTTGTAATCTATACTACAATTTGGAATATAATTATAGTAACAATGCCATTTCTTTTTAAAAGTATTGCCCCCAAAATCAGGACAAAAATAGCAACTATTATCTCAAATAAAGAAAAAAATTATCGATCTCATGGCAATAGTTTGGAATTTTATATAAATACAGTAAAGTTATATTTTATTTTGATTTTGGCTCAAACCAAGAGAGAAAATCCTAAAATTCAAAATTCACATGAAACCACAGAAGATCCCCAATATCCAGAGCAGTCTTGAGTAAGAAGGAAAAATCTAGACACTCCTTAATTTCAAAATATATTACAAAATTACAGTAATAGAAACATTATAGTAATGGCATAAAAACATACATATAAACCAACGGATACAATAGAGAGCTTAGAAATAAATGCACACATCTATGGTCAACCACTCTTCAACATAGGAGCTAATAATACACAATGGGGTGAAGTTAGTCTCTTTAATGAATGTGCTAAGAAAACTATATATCCACATGCAAAAGAAAGTGGACACTTATCTCACCCATATCTTAAATGTCAGATCTGAAACAACAAAAAAGTAGAAGAAAACATAGGGGTAAATGTTTTTGAAGTTGGTTTGTGTAATGACTTTTTTGGTTATGATACCAAGAGAAAAAAAAAAAAAAGACAAATGTGATCACCTTCTGTGACCATAGCTTCTGCAACCTATAGAATAGGAGAACATATTTGCAAACTGTTAATATCCAAAATACATAAAGAACTCGTGCAACTCCCTAGCGCGCGCGCACACACACACGTATAACAAATATCCCAACTAAAGAATAGGCAAAAAACTCAACACATATTTCTCAAAAGAAGACATTTAAATGGTCCACAGGTATATGAAAAATGCTAAACATTACTAAACATCAGGGAAATGCAAAAAAAAAAGATAAATATCACTTTATACTTGTTAGAATCTATCATCAGAAAAAAAAAACATATAGTAAGTGCTGGAAGGATGTGGAAAAAGGGGAACCCTTGCACACTGTTACTTTGAAATGTAAATTGGTACAGACATTATAAAAATCATTATGGAAGTTCCTCCAAAAATTAAAAATAGAACTATCAAGCTGGATGTAGTGGTGCATGCCTGTCCTGTAATCCCAGTATTTAGGAGGCTGAGAGAGGATGATCTCAGGTTTGCAACCAGCCTCGGCAACTATGCGAGGCCCTCAGCAATTTAGTGAAACCCTCTTTAAAAACTTAAATTTTTTTTTAAATAATAGAGCTGGGAGTGTCGTTCAGAGGAAGCATGCCCCTGGATTCAATCCCCAGTACCAAAACAACAACAACAACAAAAAACCTACCTTATGATCCAGCAATCCTACTCCTGGTTGTATATCCAAAGGAAATAAAAATAAGTATATTTCAAAGAGATATTTGCACTCTGTTCATTTCAGTAATGCTCACAATAGCTGATATATGAAAACAATGTAAGTGTTTATTAGTGGGTGAATAGATAATGAAAATACAAGATACACACAGATAAAATGGAATATTATTCAGTATTAAAAATTAGTAAGTTCTTCCATTTATGCTATAAAGAACATTGTGCTAAGTGAAATAGCCAGATGTAAAAAGACAAATATTGCATGATGTCATTTATATGTAGAATCTAAAATATCAAACTCATAAAATCAAATTATAATGATGGTCACCAGGGGCTGAAGAGAAAAGGAGGTAGAGAGATGCTGGCAAAGGGGGTAAAAAGTTTCAATTATGTAAGAAAAATAAGTTGTGGGTATCTAATGTATAACAATGTGACTATAATTAACAATATTGTATTAATTTGGCAAGAGGGTAGATATTAAGTGTTTGCCACAAAATAAGATAACAATGTGAGTTGATAGCTATATTGACTAGGATGATAAGTATATTAATTAGCTTCATGGTAGCAAATACTTCAAAATGTATGCATATATAAAATCATCAAGTTATATACCACATATATATATAATTAAAATTTTCAACTATACTTAAAGTAGCATTGGGGGAAATATCTTATAAGCTGACCCTGAATTGTAGAAGTCACGGGATTCATGATCTTAAGTTATTATTTCCAACCTTCTGTAATCATGCATACCATTTATTCATTCACTTATTGAATAAATATTTATTGAATACCTACTATGTATAGGTCATACTTACAGACCAGGCTGTCAGCAAACTTTTTCTATAAAAGATCAGATAATAAGTGCTTTCACTTTTCCAAGACATATGTTGTCTGCCACACCTAATCAACTCCAAACTTAATGGAAAAGCAGCCAGAGATAATAAACAAATGAAGCAGTGTGGTTCTGTTTCAATAAAAGGTCTTTTAACAAAAACAGGAGTCAGGCCAGATTTGACCCATGGACAATAACTTGCCAACTTTTGCCTTGCCCCTTAAAATACATCAATGAACAAAACAGACAAAGACCCCTTTCACCTCGGAGCATCCATTCTAACAAAATCAGTAGAAAATTAGCATGTGTCCCCCAAAATATGTACATGTTTTTATTTCTAAGTTATATTTGCATCATAGCATAAAAACACACAATGTATGTCTTAAACTTTACCCGATATATACTAACTCAATTAGAATATAATCCATGAGGTTAAAATAATAAGTTAAAATAAATTTTATATTTTATTTTTTGATACTTATTCATTCTACTCACTAAAGATATACTACCTTTAAATTTTAGTGAGAGTAATGTGACAATAATGCTATATCATTTTAATGAGCATTAATATTTTTAAATCATGGTTTAACATCTTATGATCCAATTTTAAACCAGGTCTTTTAAACATTTGTTTTTGATGGCTGCCATAATGGAAAATTCATCTCACAAAATTGTATGGCTCCTAGCCAGGCATGGAGGCGCACACCTGTAATCCCAGTACTTGGGAGGCTGCGACAGGAGAATCACAGGTTTAAGGCCAGCCTCCACAATTCAATGAGACCCTCAGCAACCTAGTAAGACCCTATTTCAAAATAAAAATAAAAAAGGGCTGGGGTGTATCTTGTAGGTAGGCTTCCCTGGGTTCAATTTCCAGTGAGAATATATATATATATATATCTCCAAATAGAAGAAATGCATTATGCATTAATTGTGAAAAAGTTTCATTACATTTTTGGCTTATATATTTATATATTCCTCAGTTTAAATGAGTTGTTTCTTCCAACTAATTGGAAGGTAAATATTGGAAGAAAAATAAATATTTGTTTACTGCCTGAAGAAATTAATAAAAATGCATTGAAATCTTTAAAGATTTTTGAAGATTTTTCCAAGCTGATGATGTATGCTGATCAGAGCTTTTTATACATATGGCATACATGGTTTTAAGCAACAAAAATTATCATTAGTAAAATCAACACATTATCATTAGTAAAATTTAAGGCACATAAATATACTACCTATCAGTACACCAGGGGAAAAAAAGAGTGAGGGAGCCATTGCCCAGTTCTTCGTACATTAGAATACTCACGCTTCCCAAAGGAAAGGAAAGTCAATTGAGTGATGTAACATAACCATTCACCAATTGGAACAGATGAGAGTGTTACAGTTAATTCTTATGGTTAATACCACTAAACCCTCCCTCACTCTAAGAATAGGGTTGAATGGACAAAACAGATCACCTGTCACATGCTTTGAGGTTCAATTAGAAAAAAAATGCTCTTCAGAGCTATTTATTTTTTGTTAATTTTGCATGCATAGGTGACCTTTCCAACACTATTGTCTATTTGTATAAAATTTCAACCTATTGTGGGACACAATTGAGAGATTTCACCAATCTGGTTCACCTTCTCTGAGTGTATATTCTTGAAAGTATTAACTCTCCATCACAGCACACTTGAGACAACAATGCAGAGAAAGTTTGGATTAAATTAATCTTTTTCTTTCATATCTAATTAAAGCACATTTTGGTGTCCATTTCTTGGTTTCTAATTTCTATGTCTACTCCAGTCTGAAAGTTAAGAATCAACAAACTTTATCTGAGCTTTTTGGCAATATCTTCAAAAGTTTGGATGAACTTTAGACAAGTTTTCTGTGTCCCTAATGAGAGGTTATTAATCAATAGTATGTTTGTAGTCATAAAAGTGCTGTTTAGAATTTTAATAAATGTCATCTAGAAAATTAACAAAAAAAGTAATTAGGAAGATTTATTACCTGATTCCCAATCACCTTCCTGGTCAAACCAAAGAAAAATGTGATAAAGAATGAGAATTACTAAAACCTGAGCACTTTCTAAATATGTCCTCAAAACCATCCCCAAATAGCTGGAAAGTTTGGAGCTTACTCTTCCTTGCCCAGGTGACAGTTTTCATAATAGTAAGTAAGTAAGCATCCAGTTCTCCAGCTCCTAACCCTTTACTTGAAACTTTAGCACAGAGAATTTTCTTCTTCTTAGTGTCCTTTAAAACAGAAGTGTTGAATTAGCATTTGCTGAAATTAAATAAAGTGTTGTGGAATTTCCCGAGGCAATTTTACATTTTCATAATTTAAGAAACCACAACTGAAGAAAATGTTAGAACATTGAACTTCATTTTGTATTTTAAAAAAGCAGGTGGAAAATATTTTCTCTTGCATATAGTAGTCTTGATTCAGGAAAACTCTTCTCTGAATATCGGTAAGCCCTAAAGCACTGAACATTCTTCTTGAAATATATTTCATAATGCATGCAGCTGATAATATGAAATTAATTTGACCTCACCTTTTTGAAAAAGGGATACAGTTAAAACTATCATTATTTGCAGATAATAAGATCAACCTCATAAAAAACAAAACCAAATTACAAAATCCTAGGTAATAACAGAGTTCAGTAAGGTTATTGTATACACCAAGTTTAAAATCCAGCAGCATTTCTTTATATCAAGAACAACCAACTAAAAGAATTAGCCAAACATAAGATATCATTAAAAGAACACCACATTTTATGAAATTTCTAGGAATTAATTTCATTAAAATACATAGGACTGTTATAGAAAAAAATTAATTCTATGAAAGAATGTAAAAGAAAATAAATAAGTGAAGAGCATTCCATATTCTTGAAGGGATGAGTTAATATTAAAAACATGTCAAATTTCCCCAAATTGATGTGTAAATTTAAAGCAATTTCAAAAAAGATCCCAGATGAATTTATTTTGGACAAATCTCTTCTGTGTGTGTGTGTGTGTGTGTGCATGTGTGTATGTGCACATGTGTATTACTGGATATTGAACCCTTTGGGGGATCTATCTGCTTAGCTACACCCCCAGCCCTTGTTTAAAATTTTGAAACAGGGTCCCAATAAATTACCAGGTGCTGGACACAAATCTGCAATTCTCCTGTCCCCTCCTGGGATTATAGGCATGTTCTAACATGTCTGACTTGGACAAGCCTTTTCTAGAATGTACCTAGCCTCTCTACTGTGTATCATCAATAAAATATCCTGATTAAAAATATGTAATCCTTCTTATTTATACTTTCAAAAATGTATATAGAAATCTAAAGGTCTACAAATAACCAAGACAACTTTGAAAAGGAATATAAAGAATAAATAATTGCTCTAGTAGATATTAAGACATACTAAAAGTCATAATAAAAAAGACAGAATAGTCTTGGTGCAAAGATGAACAAATAGACCAGCAGAGCAGAAGAGAGAGTCATAATAGAGTTATGTATCTAAAATACAATAAAGATGGCACCATACATAAATCATAGGACAAAATGTGAACTTTTGGGAAATCCTTTTTGAACAAAAAACCTGAAATTCTATATAACGTCTTATAAAAGTTGGATTGCAAATAAGTCAAAGACCTAAATATGGAAAGTAAAACTATAAAGTAATAAAAGAGAATAGTCTCATAACCTTGTAATAGCCAAAGAATTACATGAAATCCAAAAAGCACAATTTGCAAATTAAAACAAAAATAAATATTACTATATAAAAATGAAGGATTTTGTTCAATGACAAAATCAATGGACAGGTGACAGAAATAATTTATAATATATAAAATTGACAGGGAACAAATATCTGGAATATTAAAGGAATACCTTTATAATAAGGACTCCCCCAAAATGGGCAAAGAAAATGAACAAGCAATTAATTCAAGAAGAAACCCTAGCATATTTAAGGTAGATGGTTAAGTTCATTAGTAATTAGAAGAATGTATCACTTTAAGGCATAATACTTTTAACGTATCCAATTAGCGAAAATTAGAAAATGGGTATTATTACTACTATTGCTATATAATAAATCACCATAAAACTTAGCTGCTTAAAACAACAATAATGATATTACTGTTTTTCATGGTCTTTGTGGAAGAGAGATTCAGGAAGGCTTGTCTGGGAAGTTCTGGCCTGGAGTCAATAAATGTTTAGAGCTAGATAAGCAAGGACTGATCAGACATCTGTCTGTTATGTATTCTCATCCCTGTGGTCTATCACAGGGGCTAGGTTGGGATTCCTCACATTTTGGCCTAAGAGAAGTCAAACCTCTTGCATGAGCTCAAGGCTCCAGGGTAAGTGTTTCAGCAAGCAAGGTGGAAGCTAAAGTGACCTGTTATGATTTGGTCTCAAAAGTGTCACTTTTGCCATATTCCTGTCACCAAAGCCTTCTCGCATTCAGGAGGAGAATTGGACTCCACTGGATGCTGAGCAACAAATTTCTAGAAGAGTGTGTAGGATGGGAGATTGCAGCCATCTTTGGAAAAATGTAATCTGCCACAGCTAGATGATTACACGTATTGGGAGTAGGGGAGCATGTGGTTAAAGTAAGTATAGACTGGCACATATATTCTGGAAAATATCTGCAAGTGCTTAAATAAAGTGTCTACATGATTTGACCCCAAACTGTCATTTCTAGATACATATCCCCAAAATTTTTTCTCACAGTCTGTAAGAGGACATGTACAAGAGTATTTATCAAGACATTCTTTGAGGAAGCAGGGAGATAATCTATGTTTCATCACCAGGTGAACAAGTAAACAAAACGTGAAGGATGTGAAGGATGTGAAGGATGAACATACTATGCACTACTACAAAATGCTTTGAAGAAATAGAGTAAGTGTATACCCAGTTACATGAATGAATATTAAAAATTATGGTGTTGAAAAATAGGAAAAAATGAAATTCAAAACATGATACAATTGATATTTGTTTACTAAAAACTCACACACACAACATAACATGTTTTCAAGAGCACACAGAAATGTAAAGTAGATCTCAACCCACTAAATGTTTGCCTCTGGGCAGGGGAGAAGATTGGAGTAAGTAATGAGGAGAGGAAAATAAAGTATAAAAGAAAACAAACACAGACATTGCACCAATCAATGAAATGAGAAGTATAATTCAATCTACCCTTTGTATCTGATTTAATAATAACATCCAAAGACATAGCAATACTGTCTGTACTGGGCAGGGTTCTTGACAGAAACCTAGAGACTTTGGCAGGGGTACAAATATTTCTGTGACTCACTTTATCAATGTTTCAAAACATATTTTGAAATATAGTCAATAATTTGGGAGCAATGAGAAATAAAATTATAGGCAGAAAAGCCTTCCCAGAAATCTTCAATTTACACATCACATGAGTATCACTTTAATTAAGACTAGATCACTGGTATTTGAAAAAAATGTATTTTAACATCATGAAGGTTCCTAAATATATGATGCTTTGGAACAAAGAAATGAATGAGGTTTTTATAGACAGCCTTCAAAGTAAATTAAAATAGACACTTGCAAAACAACACCACACATTTTACAATAAAAACACATTAAAATGGCAGCCTATGGGGCAATGAGAGTGGAGTATATGGATAAAAGAAAAATAAATCATCAAGTTTTCAAATCTACATTCATATTTTAAATTAGGCAATTTAAATATTACACAAAATGGTTACAGTTCTAAGAAAAATATTTTAATCACTTGATTATTGCTATTAACATAATTTCATCTCTATGATGTCTTAGGGATTGAATATGATTTAATAATAAAACAACCACAAATACAATGGCAAAATGCTAGGAAATAGCCAGAGACTCTGTTTTATTTCCTTGATACAACTCTGACAACTGAGTTCAGTGTTGGTTGACTAGTGTGTGTCTTCCTTTGTTTGGCATTCTTATTTAATAATGTAGTCACTGCAGTATGACTTGAGATACTGTCACAAGAGACAGGGCTGAAGCTGAGCTAAAAATGTTATGAGACTATTAGTCCTATGGGGTGAAAAAAAAAATTAAAAAGTAGACCATGGTTCTAGGTGTCCATGCCAGGATTCTTTTTAAAAATTAATGAAAAGGATACTTTAATTTCTAACCCCAGAAGGCTTCCTAAAGAAACTAAGAAAAAACACCCTGCATCCTTCATGCTCTCCCCTTTAGAACCCGAGAAAAATGAGCAATTTACATTTAACCTGCTTCTCAAGGTCACTGGCAGTAAATTTGTTTACTGGTTATTCACTTTCAAGGACTCTGCAGGGGAGGGGGGTTTTAAAAACAGATCTGAGTTCACCAGTTCACTGTATTAATGAAATTCTAAAATAATGCTATTGCAGTCTGCTATTTCTAAGCACTGACATTTGACCACTTCTAAAGGCCCTGATTCAACACAAGCGTAGACAGTAAGCCAGGAGATCCACTTTCTATTCTCAATTAAAACTGAACTTCTTGTGAGTGACCTCACACTTCAGGTTTTTTTCCTTTCAAAAGACACTAACATTTAATCATTTCCCTAAAATAGCAAGATACTTTGGATTGGTAAAATGCACAAAAAGGAAAAAGATATTTTTCAAAAGCTTTCCAAGTAAAAAATTTAAATTCCACAAATTTCTTTTCCAATATGAATAATTATACCTTCATTCTGTAGACTACTTGAATTTCAAACTATAATGTACACATTAGAATCTCCCTAAGAAAAGAGGCAAGAAGAGATAAGCAAAGTGAAATTCAGCAACATGTATTTTTTTTCCTGGTTGGTACCTGTAACTTAGAGGGGGAAGTCCACTAATAATTCCAGTAATAATATACTAATAAATACATTATATGTTTAATAAGTATTTACCTATATACCAGACAAAGGTGCTTCAATGTCTTAACCTATTTATAACCCTTACAACAGCCATCTGAGTTTTGTGCCAATATTATCCCCATTTTATAGAACCTTAGGAACTGAGAGATGAAGTCAATTATTAAAACCACAGAGCAAGTAAAGTGGTCTTGGTAACTGGGATTCAAACCCTAACCTGTACTCAATCACAGCTCGATAGAGCTTTATACAAAATTGTCAGAAGAGAGATAACTGGCTAAAGTAGGTTGTTCTTTTTGATAGCCTTGTGTGTGGGTGTATTTGTCATTGGGGATCAAACTCAGAACCTCACACCTGTTGGGCTCTATCACTGAGCTAACTCTGCATTCTTATGGTAGGCTTTGACTGGCCAATAACAATCACATTTTTTTTTTGCTTTCCATATCCACTGTCTGAATTATGTATCCCTTTTTCAGAGAAGCTAGGGAAGATACTCTCCAGAAAGTTACTCTAAATTCTCAATGTTGAATTTTTATATCTATAAAGATATGGCAGGTCTACAATTCTAAACACTTTGGAAACCACAAGTATTTTTTCACTCAGCCAATTCATGTGACCTGACCTGAATTCATTTGACAGTCTCCTCCCTTGTCCTCTTGTCCAACCTTATTTTATGACACTTTCCCTGGAGCCTCTTGCTCTTTCCAGGGAGAGCCAAGTGCTCCTCTTCTATGCCTCAATATCATTTCAGTTTAAAATCTGGATCCCCACAGGAGTGTACTGGAGTCACCAGTCTTACCTACCCATCCACTCTCATCCTCGTCTGCTCACCCTTTTAGGCAGAAATCCTCCACTATGCTCTCCTCAGAGACAAAAAATAAATGAGCTCAAATTCAGAGTCAGTTACCTAAAGTACAAAGCTGATATTATATAATAAGGCAAGCCATGATCTTATGGAACCCTAATAAAGTATCCCTAGATGCAAGGGTATGCAGGGAAAATATACTTCTGTCTCTGAGACTAGCACTAATTAGCTTCAACATTTAATAAGGTAATAAGCCAGGACATGAAATATCTCATGCAGACATATTTCTGCAACCTGTACCAGATTGTTGGGCGCTGATGGAAAGGATGACAGTAATAGGATTTATTACAGAAGAAAAATTCCATGGTGAATATTTAAGCTAGTAGTCAAGTAGTGAGCAGCATTTTTATTGAGAAATATTGTCTTTTTGTTTCTTAAGGAAAAAATTAATCAATTGCCTCATTAACTATAAGGAAGTATAAAAATATAATGTATTGGTTATAGTTTCATATGTGAACTACATAACATTTAAAATATTGTCTTTCTTTTTTAAATATTTATGTATTGGTACATGTTAATTATACAGAATGACAGGCTTCATTGTGGCATATTTATAAATGTATATAACATAATTTGGTCCATATTATTCCCCAATGCCTCCCCTATGATCTCTCTCTCTTCCCCCTGCTCCTGTTTCTCTACCCTACTCATCTTACTTCTGCTGTCATGACATCCCTTTTTTCCTCTAACTTCTACATAAGAGAGAAAGCATATGATACTTGTCTTTCTGTGTTTGGTTTATTTGTCTGAACATGATACTCTCCAGTTCTCTCCATTTTCCTGCAAATAAAATAATTTCATTCTTCATTATGGCTGAATAAGATTTCATTATGTATATACACCACATTTCTTTATCTGCTTATGGATATCTAGACTGAATCCATAACTTGGAAATTATAAATTGTACTGCAATAAAGATGGGTGCGCATTTAAACCCAAAGTATGCCGTCTTTAATTCTTTTGGATAAATACCATGCAGTAGTATAGCTGGGTCATATGGTACTTTAATATTTAGATTTTTGAGGATTCTCCATACTTATTTTCACAGTAGCTGTACTAATTTCCATTTCTATCAATAGTGTATACGAGCTTCCTTTCTCTGCATCCTCACCAGCATTTTTTCTTCCTTTTATGGTAGAAACTCAGGGCATAATGCATGTGAGGCAGAGTTTATCAGTGGACCCTGTTGTTTCTGTTCTTTATGTTTACCATTCTTACTGGAATGAGATGGAATAACAGTATAGTTTTGATTTGCATCTACTGATGGCTAAAGATGTTGAACATTAATACCAGTACTTGAGAAGCTGAGACAGAAGGATCACAGGTTCAAGACCAGCCTCCGCAACCTAGCAAGACTCTTGGCAACCTAGCAAGGCCCTAATTCTAGACAAAAAATAAAAGGGGTTGGGGGTATAGCTTGGAGGCAGAATGCCTCTGGGTTCAATCCTTGGTACCACAAAAAAAATGTTGAACATCTTTTCATATATTTATTGGCCATTTGTATTTCTTCCTTTAAGAATTATCTGTTCAGTTTATTTAGCCATTTATTTAATGGGTTGTATTTTTGGTATTACATTTTTTTAAGTTTTTTATATATTTTGGATTTTAATCTTATGTTTTAAGAGTGGCGGCAAAGATTTTCTCCCATTCTGTAGGCTATATTTCATGCTGTTGTTTTCTTTCCTATGCATAATATGCTTCCCATTTATTGACTCTTACTTTTATTTCCCGAACAATAGGAGTCTTATTCAGGAAGTTGTTGCCTGTGCCTACATGTTGGAGTATTTTTACTATGATTTTTTTCTAATAGTTGTATCGTTTCTGGTCTTATAGCAAGATTTTTATCCATTTTCAGTTGGCTTTTATGCACAGTGAGAGATAGGGATCTGGTTTCATTCTCCTACATATGGATATACAGTTTTTCTTTTTGTTAAAGAGGTTGTTTTTCTTAAAAGTATGCTTTTGACATCTTTGTCAACAATCAGATGCCAAAAATGTGTGGGTTCATCACTAGGTTCTCTATTCTATTCAATTGGTATATGTGCCTGTTTTCACCAATGCCATACTGTTTTTGTTACTGTGACTCTGTAGAACAATTTAAAGTCAGATATTGTGATGCCTCTAGCATTGCTCTTTTTTCTCATGGTTGATTGAGCTATTCTGGTCTTTCTTCTGTATGAATTTTAGGATTGTTTTTCCTAGATCTGAAGAGAATATCATTATTATTTTGGTGGTAATTGCATTAAATATATAGATCACTTTTGGTAATGTGGCTAGCAAAATGTTGGGTTTTATCTGAAATGCAGTTATTTCAAAATATCAATTTTCTTCACAACCTATAAGTCGTGCCAACTAAGACATGATGGTTTCAGCCTGCAGTCACCAGCATAGAGAGGATCAACTACCAGGTTTTCAAACTGTGAGAGAAAAAACTGATTATCAGGTTTTCAAATTGTGATTTTACTATGGTACTTAAAGCCATTTGATTTTTAAGACAGAGCACAAAGTAATTTTCTGGGGCTTTCAGTAGAACACTGACTAATAAACTGACTAAAGTGACTAATGCCTATTTAGAAACAAAGACTATATAACACTAATAGCTTAAGATTTACATTTTACAATGCCTTTTGAGGGGTTGAGCATTGAATTTTTCTATGAGATAAAGATGCCATAGCTAGGTAGTTTTTACCTTAGAAAATGGTCACTCAAAGAAAGCATCATATGAGCTAGCAAATTCATAAGGTACAGTGGTATATCTAGTAATGTTATTTGCAAAAAAATAGAACTGGAGAGTATATAATGGTATATTTAGTAATGCTTTACTAAATTCTAACATGCCATCCAAGGACCCATTGCATTTTGAAATTTGGTTTGCTTTGCTATGAGAAACAAATGAAAATAAACCAGATAAAGCTCCTTAATGTATTCAAGGGTCCTGTCTACTTTAGAGCTTTCCTCTCTTTATTATGATAAAATTACTTTAATGCAGTATTTTCCTAAGCAGCATAGCTGGTATCTAACCAAAATAGTGATTCTATATATTAACAAGCTTGTCTGTCTTGAAAAAGTAACCTCATAGTCTCTTATTTCTCCCCTTACTTCCAGTTTTCCCACAGTGGGGAAAAACAGTCTCTGCAACAGAATGCTAATTTGCAAATGCCTTGTTTATATCTTTGCACACATTGTTTGTTTATCATTTATGTCAGAGTTCCACCACCACCATTTTCTCATTTCTGTCATGGTTTATTCTCTCATCTCTGGTCACACTTCAATGTGTCATAAGGGTGACACAAAGCTGAAGTGGCTTAGTTTATAGACCATGAAATTTTGATGACAGTTAAGTTAATTTTGCATGAAGATCAAGGAGCCAAAGCTGCAAAAGTCATTCATAGAAAACGACTTTGCAAGTGGAAGGTTACTGTCTAGTTTAACTGGGCCCAGATCTTTGCTTGAAATTATTTCAAATTGTGTTATTCACAGCACACCACTTGTTTGTAACAGCATTTTCCTTTCCCAAAGCTTTATACTTAAAATGACAGATTCTGTATGATTTATTCATTTATTCAGTCATTGAAAATATAATACCCCTCTTTAAAATAATGTTTGGATCTAACTAGATAATTAAGCAGGTGAAAATCTAGGATCTTTCTTTTCACAATTATTGAATTTTGTTTTCCACACACCCACAGGCTCATGAATTTCTGAAAGGCTCTGTATAAGTCTAACAGAACCAGATAGTAATTCCAGCATAGTAGTTCTCAAGATGCAATCTAATTACAGTGATTCATTCATTTATTCATTCATTCACAAAAATTCTGGAGGCACAATGGTAAGCAAAAGAGACACTAACTGTACTCTTGGGGAAGCAGCAGCCTAGTGGAGAAGAAGAGAATTTTTTTCATCAATCACATGAGTAAAAAATATTATGTATGTATTACCACATAACAAATCACCTCAAAACCTAGCAGCTTAAAACAAAAAGAATCATTTGTTGTCTTACAGTGTCTACGGGTCAGGAATTTGGGAATGACTTAGCTACATGGTTCTGACTCAGGGTGTCTCATGAGGTTAGAGTCAAGATGTCAGCCAGGGCTCTAGACATTTATTAGGTTGAACTCAGATTCTGGTTTGCCTGAAACAGTCCTGGTTATGTCCTTTTTTCCTGGCATAATTATAATTAGCATTCACTTTCATTTTCAAAAGTGTCCTGGATTGTATAATACATTCATCACTAAACTAATTAAGAAGCTATATCCAGAGCAGACTGTTCCTAATATGAAAAAATTGTCTCCAACCCCCTCATCTTTAATACATACAGAGTGACTTTCTGTTTAAAATTTATCTCATCTTTACATCAATTCTAAGATCAACTGATACTCATTTAGTAAATTTCGAATTGCTTTAGCAAGTACAAATCAAATCTGTTGCTTATAACCAAAGAATCTTAAACTGATGCAATCCTGTTTATTGTGATTTTTCTTTTTGCTAATAACAGCATAAATTTACAGCAAGATTTTAAATGTACTGAGGTAAGGTGATGAATTAAATATGCATTTCAAAATAATTTCTTAGTCACTACAATGCAGAGAAGAATTATAGGTATGAGAGAAGAAAAGAGCAAGCTAGTTAGGAAGTATTGCAATAGTCCACTTGAAAGTAGATGATGTTGTATACTAAGATATAAGCTACAAAACTATGGATATGTGGGACATGTGATGCTTTCAAGGGATCTAAGAAGAAAAACATATAGGACTTAATGGTGGGTCAGATATAGAAGGCAAAGGAGACATAGATATTAAGGATGATCCCTGTTTCTGGCTTGTTCAGGGTATGCATGAAGAGTCTGTTAACTGCAACAGAAAACACAGGAAGAGAACCAGATATGTGAGTTTGAGGTTTCTTCAAGACATTCTAGAAGGGAAATCAAGTAGGCAATTGAACACACATTAGAGGAGACACTGAGAAATAATCTAGACTAGAGAAGCATTTCCACATCATCTGCCTATAGATGGTAGTAAAAACATACATTGGGTGAGATCCCTAGATCAGTAATTCTTAACCCTGGCTGGGCACTAGAATCACCTGGGGAGTTGTTTTTACAGAAGGTGATGTCTGGGCCCAGAGATCTGATTTGATTGTTTGGGATATGATCACTACTTTTTAAATACCTCTCCATGATTTTAATAGTCATCCAGGATGGAGACTATAGTACTGTTATCATACAGAAGAAAATAAGGAAAGGAACTAAGACAGAATCATGAAAAAACCTGCAACCTTTATTGGCCAATTAGAAGATGAGCTGTCAACTGAGAGAGAAAACAGAGAGATAGGGATAAAACAAACAGGATATGTTAACATGAAAATCCAAAGCATGGGTGTTTCAAACAGGGGGAAAGGCTCAATTTGGCCAAATAACTATTGTGAGATAAACTCAGATGAGAAGAAACATCTCTCATACTTAGAGAAATCTGATCCCATGGACAGATATTTTCAATTTACTGATAACACTGAAGCCAGACAAAAGTGGACTGGGCAAAAAGCTGGTGGTAAAAAAAAATGGAGAAAGATGATAGAGACACCTCTTAACTGGAGAGAAACATGGGATGGTACCTAGAAGTGACTGAGTAGTCAAGTAAGGTGTTTTGTTTTATTACATATGGTAGAGCTAAATTAATTTAAAAATCAGTGCAATGCAACCAGCTGACAGAAAGAAAAAATATGCAAAAAAGGAATAAAACAAGTGTAAAGATTCTAAAAAACTGGGATCTTAGGTGATATCCTAAGAACAAAGGGAAGGCTTTCCCTCAAATAAGGGTAACATCTTCTCCATGGATCCAGGAGGAAAGAGAAGCAGGCAAAAACAAAGCCAATGGCTATATTGTAAATTGCAAAGATAAAAATGTTCCAATGTGATAGTACATATTTTTCTTTAAAGTAAAAGGCAAAGTATGGGTTGAAAAATAGGGTGGAAGGGACATGTGACAGGCAGAAGACTGTGGAGAGTGGCTAACTTTTGGAATGGTTTTTATGGAGAGTGTATAAAAGAGTTGATCAGCCGAGTGAGGTGGCATGCTTGTAATCCCAGTATTTGGGAGGCTGAGACTAGAGGATCGGGGTTCATGGCCAGCCTCAGCTACTTAGTGAGGCTGTCCACAACTTAGTAGGAACTTGTTTCAAAATAAAGAACAAAAAATAGGACTGGGGGTGTAGCTCAGGGGTAGAATGCCCCTGAGTTCAATCTTCAGTACCGAAAAAAAAAAAAAAAGAGAGAGAGTTGATCAGAGAAAGTGAATGAAATTACCAAGCAGTATGGAACATTCTTTTAAGAAAAAGCTGTGTGTGTGTGTGTGTGTGTGTGTGTGTGTGTGTGTGTGTGTGTGTGTATGCTATTAAAGAGAAACAAGTACAAGAACCAAGTTCATCCAGAGATATATGTTTTCCATCACAGGTAGGTGCAACAAAAAGAAAGGGGAGAAAGGAGTTTTATAAGATAATGGAACATAAAGTTGTGGAAATGGTGTGCCATGGAATGTAAGTTGGATGCAGAGAGAAGGGGAAAAAAAGAAGTTGATACATTATGGGAAAACAGAAGCTTTGATAAAATCAAATAACAGACAAGTTTCATATTGTTATTTTGGATAAATTTTTAATTAACCTCAATGGTACTTCATTAAAAATACCAACATTTAATTTAATCAGTGATAGGGCTCTCCTGTTTTATTTTTACCATGGCAGTGTAAGAGGAGAGTGGGGCAAAGTCTTCATTATCTTTCATTCAAAACTAGTGGATCTTTCTATCCTTTGATCAGGAAAAGCAAAGGAAGAAATGGAAAGAATATGATGCTTTAAGCAACCCAATTCTCTATCAGTCAGGCACTAAATATGTGTGATGCTCCTATGGAGCTCCTAGTTACATGTCTTAATATAGGAACTAGATACAGAACTTCCCATCCTGACATGGAAATGGTTTGGAATTTGTCTGGGAATCTAGAGATCAGAGGCCTCCCAGGTCCTACTACCACTAAAACAAAATCACTTAGGTGATCCTTACTTGAAACTTCTAAGACCAGGGACAGCTCTGGATCCTCTTATCTGTTTTCCCTGAGAAGTTAGACTCCAGAGATAAAAGGGAATCTGGAGAAAAGTGGTCAAATCATTAATTCATAATATTTTCATTAATTTTTCTATATGCCAGTCACAATACTAAGTACTAAAGATACTATATTTGACAATCAGAAATTACTCCTTTCATTCTACTCAGCAATAAAGAACAAAATTATGTCATTTGCAATAAAATGGAAGGACCTGGAGAACATTATGCTAAGTGATATTAGCCAGTCACAGAAAGTCATATGTTCTCTCTCATATTTGGAAGCTAGAGAGTAATCAGAATTCAAGTGGGACTATAGGTAATGGAAGAGAAACTCCAGTGGAGCCAGGGAAGTGGTCGTGTGGAGGGTGGAGGGTGGGGAGAGAGGAAGAATCAATGAAGGAAATGTTCCCATTGATATTATGTACCTATGTGAGAATAGCAATCTCAATATCATGTATGGGGAAGGAGGGAGTGGGGAGGAAGCTGGGGGAAAGCCCGCCAAGTGCTGTGTGCATGGATGTCACTATCACTATGAATGTGAGACTATAATGCAACAATAAAAGTATTTAAAAAGAAATGACACCTTCCTTCATGGAGCCTAACAGATACCCAGAAAGACAGATATTAAATATTATAAAAAGTACTACAATGAAAGAGATACACATTCAATAGCTATTTAGGAATATTTTGGATTTATTAGTACTCAAATGGGGGAGGAAGTGAGAGAGAAGAATTTAACAAGGACAATCTGATTCAGAATTAGGCAACTTGGTGGTGTGGGTGGCATTTACTAAGAGGAGCCAGTTTGAGAAAGGAAAGTACTGAATTCAATTTTAGACACATTAAATTTGAGATGTTTGTTAAGTAACCTAGTATAAATATATAGTAATGGTAGAATAAAAGTATAGGCCTCAGACAAAAGGTTGGGGTTGGAAGATGCATATTCTCTGAGTTGCCCCTTGGCTCAAATGATTCCCAGATCTAACCACTGATGTGATCAGCATCCAATTGATGAAGGCAGGATGGGTAAAAAAGGAAAATATGCTATTTTTCAGACTTTTGTGCCAGTTTATCACAATAATCAAAGCTGATTTTAAGCAAAATTATGGCAGAGGCAATAGGTACCTTTGATACATCATTCATGTATCACCATAGAACTATTTCTAAAACATAGGTTTATGACATTACCTTCAGTGGATCCACAGGATAAAATTCAGCTTCCTAAAAAATGGGGTTCATATAGCTTCATTTGCTTCCCCATAATCTCTAAGACCAATTCCATATCACACAGGCTTTTTTCTACAACCACATAAGCCTTAAAGTTGTCCATTTAACAGTCCATTTTGATTCATGTCTCTATACCTTGTTTATGTTGATACTTCTTCCCAAAATTCTCTTGTTCTCCTTATCTGCCTGAAAAATTCCTCTCTTTCCTCAAGATCTTGCTTCACTTATTCGCTAATTCAAAAGGCATTTTGGGCCCTTCCTTATGACACACACTCTTGGATGTTTGACATATGGAGCCATACACAAGAAGACATTATCCATCCATTTCATGTTGTATGAAGCATACCAGAAAAGGACACACAGAGGAAATATGCTCAGCATATCAGTTTCTCTTCATTGAGAACTGATAAAAATCCTTATCTAATATGTTTCTATGTAAAATATATACATACAGTCAGCTCTCCATATCCAGAGGTTCTATAAACATGGATTCAATCAACCACATATTGGAAATGTTGAGGTTTGTTGATAGCAAAAAGCTGCCATCATTTGTATGGAGTATAGACATTTATCCTCTATAAAACTACACTAACATCTCTCTCTCTCTTGTTCTCTTGCACTCTCTCCCTCTCTCACTCTCTCCCCCCTCTCTCCCTCCATCCTAGTACAGCCACCTTGTCAGTATTGATTGCTTCATAACACCTTGGTCCTCCTACACCCCCATCCACCACTGCTATATTGGCCACAAATGCACTACAATGCTCCACTTCAGAGCATCAATAATTAGAATCTATACCACACTTTAGATGATCTTACTTTATCATGCCAGCCACAGACAAAAGCCAGATGCAAAGTAAAGAACTGCTATCGGTCTGGTTTGTATAAAGTTATTGTCATATATTAGAAAAAGTTATTTGTCTCTTGGTTGCTTTGGAAACACTGAAACATCAGATAAATGGATTTTTTGAAGTGTTACAAAGGCCATGTTATTCATGCACATTTAGGATCCAAAGCCACATGGACCTCTAGGAATTTTAATAACATTTATCTCTTAATGATATCGACATTCTGCCTTCTTGAAGGTATTAGGGAATGAAACTACTACAGAGCTAAACTTATAGAACTTGCTTATAGGTAGGAGCTCTTCCTCCCAGTTAGATTATATGAGAAACTTGAGAACCAATGGCAAGAACAGGAAAACTGTAGAAAAATAAGTGATTTTCAAAAGAGGAGAACGAAAATTTTGAAGATAAAAATATACACATCCCAATATAAGTGAGAGTATGGAAGTAAGGAAAAGGGACTTATCTGGACAAAGGAATTTGTTTAAAGCCAAATTCCAAGATTTAAAGTTGATTTCTTTTAATCTTTCTGGTTCTCAATAATGTATATAGTCCTTTATAAAAATTCTAAGGCTGATTAATTAGTTAGGACAGATAATATTATGTTCAAGATCATGGAATTAGTCTCCTTAAATGTGGTAAATGCAATTCTGTTTCAAAACTACACACTGAATTAAATCAGCTACCTTAAAATTACATGTCCTTGATCATTAAAAACAACTGGATAGGACTGTTTGAATGATCTAAATCTGAATCACCCTTCGTAGGTTGGAGAAATTCTCAAAAGCACACATTCTTCAGTATCAATTATAAAAGAGAAAAGTTGAAGCAAATTATAAAGTTGTCCATCCACATATTAGGTGGTAATTTTATGTCAGTAGTAAAGATACTATTAAGAGCATATGCCCCATACAGAAAAGGGATTACATCATGATATGTTATGGCAACAGCTACATAATTTGAACATACACTAGGATTATAACTATTTATAAAGTGTACATTCAAAGAAAAACCTGGAAGAGAATCCACAAATATGAAAATATTTGTTAGAGTGTTGAGAGAATTATGGGTGACTGCTTCCTATTTTCTATGATTTTTAAAGTACTATTACTTTGTATGAAATTCAGCAATGGCATGGCAAACTGAACGTACTTCAGGAATAATATCTTCATGCATAATAGACAGTACTCTATTATTGCCAAGGGAAGCAATGCTGTCATCATACCACCTTCTAAACTTTGTCTTAACTAAAAAGGGACAGTGATCCAACAATAGTCTAAGATCAAATAAGTGGTCCACAGATTTGTGGAAAATGCTCAGACTAAAGACCAATGATGAATTAGCCTAATTCAAAGACTAATAACATTACCAAGTGAACTGTCATCTTGGTCTTTATGTGCAATATGTCTCAGAGGAGCAAATTTGAGTAGATGCAGTGGAGGATTTCTACCTCCTAATGGTTCTCAATAATGTAAATAGTCCTTTATAAAAATGGCTGAAGTGTTGGTGATGGTTTATAATCAGAAACCCAGATTTTATTAGCTTTAGCTATCAAGAGTGTCCAGGGAATACTAAAGTCTCACTAATAGAAAACCCTTCAAATTGATGGATGCAAGGATGACAGCACTCAGAATGAGAACTCTAGGTTCATGTAGAAAGATAGAAAACAATGGAAAGATGTACACAAAATTACAACTTTCATGGTCTACATACATATAACATGATAGAATGCACATATCTGTACATGTGGTAAATAAATATAGTAAATTGTGTCAATATTGACACTTAATATTTAATTTTGTAAAAGCATTTAAACCCTTAGATTGGCATATACAGACTCATATTTCAAAGTAATATTGATCACTAAATGTTGTAGAACACTTTATAGTTCAAAGCATATTATTTTATTCCACATGAACCATTTGAGGGGATAAGGCAAGCATTGTTATTTAAATTTTACACATGAAAGACTTTTTAAAAAGTTAACTGATTGTCATTCAGCTAGAAAGTGGCAGATTCCAAAACTGAATTCAAATAATAGGACTCCAAACCACCTGCCTCCCATGAATAACGTTAAAGCCATTCAATAAGTAAGCTGGATTCCCCAAATATTCATATTTAAGACACAGTTTTGACTCTTAGCCCTCTTCCTACCCAGAGTGCCTGTGCTTTTAGTGTGATTCCTCCCTCTCTGAGGGAAGAAAATTCATTCACACCAATGTATTAGAAAGGTACTGACCATGCTCTGAAGTTTGCTTTGGCATTAGGAATGCTGGGAAAGAACATTCTTAAACGCAATGAAATAAATTACTGGTACAATTTCTAAAAGTGCCAAAAAGAGAAGGGGAAAATACTGGAAGAGGGCTTCATAATATACCATTATAGGATCATTTATTCTATTTACTCATGAGAATGACCCTATACATTCTCACCAATTTGGGATGTCAGCTTTGATAAGATGCAAAGGGGGAGGGAGTTTTCTACTACATGTAAGCTGTGTCATTTAGAATAAACAAGATCAAATGACTTTGAGCCTCAATTTCCTCATCTGAAGAATGGACGTCTTTATTTACAGCATGGAAGTGAAGATAAAATGAGAAAAAACTTCATTTCAGAAAAAGGATGATCATTATTCTTAATATTTTCAGCTCACTGTTTTCAGAGGCTTTTATCTTCCAAAATCAAATTACTTCCTCTACCAATGCTGTTATTCCAGAAGCAGCCTCATAAATTTTACAATTTACTCTTAGCATTATAAATAATGAGCCACTCATCTAAAAGAATGGATATGTTATAAAATACATGTTTATAACTTTGAGAATTATCTAGAAGCTCAGGAATTAGTATGACTTCAAAGTATTCAAAACATGCTTTTGAATGTTACTATTTAGAATAACACATATTCACATATTGCTGTTGTTTTAGATAGATATATACAGAAAATATGTGTGTTTCACACACATATCTAACTTCTAAAGCACAATAAATCAATCAAGTTTATTAATTTCATTTCATTCCAAGTTCCAACAGTCCTTTGGGCACATATCTAGCAGTCTCTCTTACAATGTTTAGCATTCTACAATTTGGATGGTAAGAGCCCCGTGTGGTTCATCCTATCATATTTCCTCTTTTTCTTGTACAGCACAAGTCTTATACCTCGGGGTAAAATTAAGTTCCTAACTACCATTGACATAAAAATATAAATATTTCTTAGTGACATTATCATCTTTTATCATATCTTGTTCTGAAACCACATGCTTTTCTCAGCTCTTAACCAGAAGTAATATCCTGAAAAGATAGGACACAGTTATGTTTGAAATTTGGGTGATTATCAACTTAGGTCTAGAATTTAGGACACCAAGAGTGGGTGCACATGGGTAGTGCATTGTCATGGCAGCAAAAGAAAGATCAATAAATCCTGTAAAATATAGTGTTTCTTTCCTACTAAGCATCCCTATTCTAACAACACCTCAACTTGGATCCTTCCCCTCGAATAGGCTGTGTGCCTCCAGGAAAGTTAATTCCATTCCCACTAAGTTCTGAGATAAGTCTGACTGGACTAAGGGCAATCCAGTCTTCCTCCTTACAAGTGATCGATTCAGAGAAGAGCACACAATTCATTAAAAGCCAATAAGATTTCCAGTGGAAGCCTTTGAGAAAGAGGAGGTCCCAGGGTAATCATTCTTCATTGTTCTAGGAGAGCTTTCAGAGGAACTCTTCCTTCTCTTCCTTTTGAAGACTGTCATGCATGAACATGAGAATCAGACAGAGGAGGAAGTCAATACTCAAAAGAAAGCAGAGTGAAAAAAATCATGGTAAATGAAGCCAAAATCATTAGATGAAGTGTCTCTGAAGCCCACTTCACTGTTGGGTGTCTCTATGTGTGAACCAATACATTTCTTCACTGTATAGGACAGGTGGAATCATATTTTCTGTGACCAGCTGCCCATTCAGCCCAAATGCTATGGTGCCAAAGACAGATGTTGTGTTGTGCTGGTCCCACAGCCACTATTCTCTGAGAAGACATTTTTAAAATCACAGGCATCTATACCATCTGTCACTTGATATATGCAAAAGCTAGACAGAGAAAAGACACGTGACTGTCCAAGGCACTGCTGTGCAACTGATCAAATCTAGGTTGAAATATTCCTGTCTCTCCTATCTTAGCAATTTCCTTCCCCTGCAATGCATTTTTCACCATTAAGATCATCTATAAACTAGAGAAATGTTCTATAAAAATGTCACCTTGATCTTGTAATAATTTAAATACATAATTATTCATCCATCTAAGAAAAATAATCCATTTTAGAAAATTAATTATTGAGTATATAAAGTGCTTTCATTCTTAGAATCCATAATGTGAATTGGCTGGATCATAATTAATGCTTTCTAGTGTGATTTTTATAAAGGTGTCTCTCCAATCAGGTCTGACAGTTTTCTTGCCCAACTTGGCTCCTAGGCCTCCAAAATCTTAACAAAACAGAAATGAACATGAAAGTTGTTCCAAAGAGAAATTCAAAAGTTCGTATATTATTCCTAATGTCTAATATTTATATTTACCTAGCCAATATTGCTAAAATCACAAGAAAAAATAATTATTTTAAAGTTGGTTTTGTCCACAAATCTAGCCATTAATTCTTCCTAAAGGAATGTCAGATTGTTAACCAGGGCAATCTTAACACAACTGCATTTCACAATATCTGCCCTCTGCCTATTTATTCTAGTATATATGTGTAGCTTTATTTTTATAGTGAAACAACATTTTTATTGAGTGTATTGAATATTTTGAAGTCAAAATACAGAGTATAATAAATTGCTAGTAGTATAATAAATATGCAGGATTCTATCTTGGCCCACATCCAATAAACCTTAATTATTAAGACATTTTACACTGACTACAAGACAGGATTTCTGAGTAGATGGCATTCTCCACCAGTATGAACTATTTGGAAAAGGATCATAGCAATGTCTCAGTATATATCTACAGTTTATAAAATGATGAGGTGTTGATACTTTATATAAATGTTTGATTTTTTTTTCCAGTACTAGGGATTGAACTCAGGGGCATTCTACCTCCCAGCTACAGCCCCAGCCCTATTTTTTATTCTTTATTTTGAAACAAGGTCTCACTAAGTTGCGGAGTGCCTCACTAGGTAGCTGAGCCTGGCCGCGAACCCGGATCCTCTGGTCTCAGCCTCCCAAATGCTGGGATTACAAGCGTGTGCCACCACGCCCGGATCTATATAAATGTTAGATATTAAAACGCCAAAATTAGCCAGTCTCAGAAATTGAAGGATGGTCTGTTTTTGCTCATATATGCAAATGACTTTGGATATATGTGGAGAGATACCAGTGGAATAGTAGAAGGGGATTTGAGGAGGGATGTGTGGAGAGGAAAAGGGGGGAGGAAACAGTTCAAATAATGCTATATTCGTACGTTAAGGTATCACTAGAAATCTCACTAACATGTATGGGGAGTGAGGCGGGAGAGCAGAGTGGGATCCAGAGGAAAACACACCAATTGTTGTGTGCAGGTATGTTTCTATCACTCTGAACCTCATTGTGATATATAATTAAAATGCATCAATAAACCTATATTAAAAAAAACAAAAACAAAAAATCAAAATCCACTCCTATAACTTCTAGATGGGATGCCTACATTGGGAGCCTTCTAGAGGAAATTCCTGCTGGTAACATAGTTTCCACCCCTGCGTAAACTATTTGGCTAACATTTCCTATGTGAGTGTATGTTAAGGTTCTGGTAATCTAATAAGGATTTATTTCAATTTGATCCTACCAGTTGTATTTGTCTGATTGCCTACTATAGGTATGTACATAATCTTCCCTCAGCTTAATATACAGATGCCAGGGCTCACAAAGTCCAGCAGAAGAGGGAACTCATGAATTCATTCTCAAATAGATCCTCCATTTCATTAAAATGCAAGAGCAAGCAACAAAGAGGATATACCTAGTAATCAATGCTAACTTTAGGTCAACAACAAGACCATATTGTTCTTAAGCAATGTTTCATACTAAAAGGAACAGAGAATTAGCAACCCTGTGGTTGTTAAAATTTCTCAGTTTTGCTTTCAGCCTTCATCCACTGTTTGCAATACTCTCCAGGCATGCTTAGACACACTGATTGACCCATGGGAGTGAGTTCATTACTGGATGAAACTGACTAATAAAACTGCAAGAGAACACAGGGTTTCCACAGCCAATGCATACACGTTAAATCCTAAGTAAGTGTCCATAATCAAAGCCTTCACTTTTCATGATTTCAGTGTAAGCAAAATTTTCAAGGAGGAAAATATCAAAGTTATTTAAAATTTATCTTAGAACGTATAAAGGTTTATCCTCCAGAGATATGCAGCATTAATTGCTATAGTGTAGGTGGTTTCTCTGTCCCCTAAGTATCGCCATCAAAATGACTTTAATGAAGCCAAGTGTGGTGGCACAAGCCTGTAATCCCAGTACTTGGAAGGCTGAGAAAGGAGGATCACAAGTTTGAGACTGGACTTAGCAACTTAGCAAGGCCCTCAACAAGTAAGTGACACACTGCTTCGAAATAGGGCCAGGGATGTAGCTTGAACCCTGGGTTCAATCCCCAGTACCACAAAAAATGACTTTGATGAAAATATCGGTGTGAAGGAAAATAATTTAAAATAATAGGTATTGGGAATTGGTTGTAAAAGAAAATCTACTAAGTTGGATATTAAAAGCTAAAGATATTTGAAAGGAAGAACTGTAAAGATAAAACTATAATTTTAAGCTGGGTATAGTGGTGCACGCCTGTAATCCCAGTAATTGGGAGGCTGAAAGGAGGATCACAGGTTCAAGACCAGCCTCAGCAACTTATTGAGACCCTCAGTAGCTTAGACCCTATTTCAAAAGTTTTTTAAAAAATAATAAAAATGACTGGGGGATTAGCTCAGAGGTAGACTATTCCTAGGTTTAATTCCCAGTACCAAAAAAAACTTATAAAATTACCCATTCTCTAAGATCCAGATCAAATACTGATATAAGAGATCGTAAATAAAGTAGGACTCAAGAAGGTTCTTGAGACACTACTGGTCAAAAACAACTTTAAAAAATAGATTGCCATTTGGTATCAATTATAGATGATAATACATGCTTATAATGGTAGAACATTATAAGCATGTAAGATAAAATTACAAAAATTCAGGAAGAAAATGGAACTTGAGAAGTGGGAAGGATGGTCAAAAGTATTTGGATAGTTTAGTGAACATATAACATTTGCATTTCTATCAAAAGCCCCACCTTTACAAAAACCATTAGCATTAATACAGAAACCCCAAACCAAGTGTCTCCAGAGTTGAGACAAACAAAATTATTCCCTATGGACAAATAAAGTTTAGAAGGAAATGTCTTGTAAAAGATGCTAGGCATTGTAAAAAGAACCCATTTTTCCACTTAAAATAGAACCACAGAACACATGCTTTAATGACAAATGTTGGACACATGCCACCTTTATGATACAGATGAATTCTCAAATACCTAACTGTGCAGGTGTCTTATTTTTAATGCAATCCAATGACACCAAAACCTGAAAAACTGTGAAATCCATACCATATGCCCATTCTCCTTAAACTACACCTGCCTCAAGTCTAGCATGAAATTAGCCAGTGGCAAAAAGAAGAAAGGAGTTAAAAATCACCGCTCTGTCAAGTCAAAAGGCAAGCATGCAAATCCCTCGAGACCAAAAAAGATTCCTCCCTAAGGCAGAAGTAAAAATGTTTGCTTACACCTTTATAAATAAAGTTCTGTCAAGCTGTGAGGGAAATACACTCATATCCATAGGGGTAGTCAGGGAGCCAGCCCGATGAATCTCCAGTGTAATCTATTTCCACGCAAAGGACATCCTCATCAGCTTCCTCCTGGGACAGTAAATAATCACTAATCATCCCAGATGGTGTGAATCTAAACTTATCAGTGACAGATAATAAATCAGGGCATTCTGATGTGTGCCATGCTATTACAGTTCCAATGATTTCACACCAATGGGACATTCAAACAGCTAAGTAGCATAATTAGTTACAGATAATTCCAAGACATTAATCATGCTTGGGATAAATCCTTGGAACAAATATTGAAAATATTCTTTATCATATATTACCAAATGCCTGAAAGGCATTAATTTTGTACTGGACTTGTAAGCATGCAGGCATTTAAGGTATATAGCACTTTTTAATACCTAGAATTGATATTCTATCACATAATTCATAAGATAAAATATCATCCCACTATCATTTTGCAATTTCTCAAGTTTTGCTCAAATAAGACATTTAATTTTACATTCAAGCAAATTAGAATTAGGATTTATTTTATTTCAACTATTTCTTGAAATAATGCAACTGTCCTTTTGTCAAGAAATGAGATACCCACTACAGGAATAACTGTGAAGCAAGTGAATTTTGTTTTGGATCTTGTACTTATTTCAACATTTTAGCTCCCTTTCAAGGAACACATCCTGTAAAGCTCTTCAAGGTCCTTCAACCTAATACCCCATTCAAGACAACTTTCTCTGGAATGGAACTCTGATAATTTATTTTCCAAGGCCTCTCTTCAAAACTTATGCGTTTCATGTCTCCTTTTCTTAGAATCAAGATCTTCACTGGTTAGTCCCTATAACCAAGCCACACCTGAGTATTAAGAACTGAGAACAACTTCATGAAAGTTTGTCTTCCTCAATTTTATAAGTGCATGGCAAACTATTATTCCTGAAATGAGGAGAGTTTGGGGTTTATTATATTGGTCTTTGAGGGCCCTACAAACAATAACATGTGAGCAAATACCTTATGTCTACAGTTGGTGATCAGGTGACAGGCCAGCCCAGGGTTATGTGAGCTGCCAGCATCTGTTGTTACAAGCATTCAAGACCACTATGTACTGAGAATGTCATAGAGAACTTAGGTGTGTTTCCTCTGGATGTCCCATAAACTGTCTTCCATACAAAATCCCAAATCATTCCAGATTATGAATCATTTATATCATTTATGGTGATTCTATAATTAAGAACATTTTAGCTGTATGTGGTGACACTGCCTGTAATCCTAGTACTTGGAAGGCTGAGACAGGAGGATCACAGGTTTGAGGCCAGCCTCAGCAACTTTGTGAGGCCCTCAGCAACTTAATGAGATCTGTTTCAAAATAAAAAATACAAAAGGTTAAGGGTATAGCTCAGAAGTAGAATGCCTCTGGGTTCAATCTCTAGTACTCCTGCCCTCAAAAAAGAACATTTTAACTTCTACGAAATTAAATTAATTTATTCATTTCCTTTAAAATCTGGTGTTTCAGACAACTCTTACAAATTCTCCTCACTGTAATTTTTTTACTTGAAATATTTCCTCAAGTTAGCTACTAGCCATCTTTGTAAGTTAATATTTAAATCTTCAGTCTATCTAAAATTTATTGTGATATGGCATGAGCTAAGAATTTATCATTGTATTTTTCCAAATTGGTAGATAGCTGTCCTAACAACATTAATTTAAAAAGTCAACACTTTGATCCAAATTACTATCAACAGAATAAAGATTAAATCAATTAAAGCATATCTATGTGACAGAATGCTACACCATATTTTGAAGGAATAAAGTTGCTCTATATGTAATAATGTCAACAACATATAGGTTGACTGTTGAAGAAAAATATATATGTTACAACCCTACTGAAAGAAACACTCCCTCTGGATCTACATATTTGTATAATACTAAAAAAATTCTAAAGACATATGAATCAAACTACTAATGGGTACATCTGAGGATTAGAACAGAGGATGGAAAAAATCTTTTTCAAACTAATTTTATTTACATAATGTAAAATACCATATGTAATATATATATAATCTGTATTTTATTGCAAATTTAGCAAACAAAAACAATTTCTTAATGTTAACCAATAGTATAATCAAAACAGACATTCCAAATCATTAAAGGTATAGGTAAATTACTAGATAAAAACCTCTATCTCTTCCTTCTTTCCTATCATATACCATGATATAAACAAGAAATTAACCTTTATGAGTTTAGTCTCAGAGATTTTGGAGTTATTTCAGCAGTTAGCTTACAGTAACTAAGACAAGCCTCCAGTCCTTTTTCAATGACTTTACATACTACTTGGGAAAATTAAATGTGCATATGAAAATTTCAGAGATCAGAGAAGCATGTGTGTACATTGTCCTTTACAGTGAGGACATTAAAAATGAAATTAAGAAGAAATATTCAGAATTGTTTCAAAAAACTTAGGTTGGGAAAAGTCAAGTTTTGATGACAGGAAGAGGAAGTATGGAAGTACTATGTGAGCAAAGATGTAGAATCGAAAAAGTAAATATTAAATGAATTTCATTGGAATAAAATCTAAGAAGTAGTAGAGTTAACAATGAAAATGTTAATAAGAACCTAATTACAGGGAATCTTCAATATCGGCACAAAGAGAGTTGAATTCTGTCATATAGAATCAGTACAACAACTAGATATCATTTCTCATGCCAATGCCACTTGCTATAGAGGGCTATATCTCTACCCGGTCTCAGCCTCCCGAATGCTGGGATTACAAGCGTGCGCCACCACACCCGTCTCTCTACCATATTGAGAAAGATTCTGAAGTTATCCTCAGTGTCAGTAATAAATAGTTTCATAATCAATTTACAATCTCTGATGTGGAATAATGAGGGAAGCATTGTTCTGTGTTGGAAATGTGCTAACTCTGCTAGAGGTAAGGATATTATTGAGATATGGAGAAACAGGTAGATCTCAGTGTTTTTTTTTTTAATGTTAAGGCTTTTCTTATTATAAAAGTTTAATTAAACCAATTTTAACAGCAAGCAAATACAGCTCCAGTCTAGATGATTGTTTCCCATTACCTGTGCTGCTACTACATTGACAATGAGTTCCACAACTCCATAGACACAAAACACAGAGTGCCAAGGCCCTACTTAGAAGATTAGTTATCTCAGCATCAGGTCTGCTTTCAGTCTCTGCACAGGTACATTAACCTCATCTTTTTTTGTTTGTTTATTGGTACATTGTAATCATACATCTTTATTAGGTACAAGCTGGTAAAGACATACATGCACATATCTCTCATTTAACCCTTCCCCAATTCCCACCCCATTCAGTGTTTTTGAAAGATAAATCTCACTTAAATGTTAGTAAGACAAGAAAGAGAATTTGGAAAGATAGTATAATAGGACTTGGTGAGTCTTGTGGGAGAGGAATCAGAGATGACACTAAGGTTTTAAGCCATGACTCTTAGATTATCTCATTTTGAAAATGGTAACAAGAATTTAGAAGAATTCATTCATGGGGAGATTGTGAGTCTCTGGAGTTGGTGACAATAATAAAGAAAAAAGGAAGCTCTTTTCTCCTTTCCTCTTTAAGACATGCTGCTAGAAAAGAAAAAAATTCATGACCAAATTATAAATCATCCCCAGTTAGCATAAATAAATTAGTTCTATAGAGACAATAGCCTAAGAGCCTAAGAATCCACTGAGTGGAATAAAACAAAGAACTATAAGCGCTTATTACTCTGATTTGATCATTACACATTGTACATATAGATTGAATTATTATACCCCATAAAGATGTAAAAATATCTCAATAAAAATAAAGTAATATAAATTTTAAAGTAAAATGGATATGAAAAATGAATGATATATTTCCCTGTAAAAATTATGTTTAAAAATCACAATTTTTACAACACAATGTTCAGTTCATTTTAGCCTTCATTACAAACATTATAAATAAAGATGAATTATTTCATAATTTTAAAATTCATATTACTTAAAATTTTAGCTTCACTTGTTTTTAATTAAACTGATTTTTAGCTCAATTTTAAGTTTATATTTAGAAGAAAAATTATCTGGGAAATCTACCTAAAGTCACATAAGTACATGGGATAATCCAAATTCTTGCCACAATTGATTGATTGAGCTTTACTATTCTACAGTGAGGGGATAAAGCTGGGATTATAATCTCCACTAAAGAGATGGATTCAAATTCTGCCTAAAGAGATGATATGATTTGCCTAAAGCCCACATCATAAGTTAAATGATCAAATGGGGATAGAATTGAGGTCTCTTAACTCCAAATTCAGTGTTTTTAAAATATAATATCATAGACTTTCTGACAAAATGAAATACTTGGTTTCATATTGGCATTTTAAAATGCTACATATTCTTCTTTTTCATAGAGTCCAACAGTGAACGAGTTTCTTGTCTACTTTTTCTATTAAATTGTATTTACATTTTAAACAGAATGAGATTGTGTCCTTTATGAAAATTTGAGGTTAGTCTATAATGTCCTCAAGAAAGATTTATGATCTCACACAGTCTTTTACTGCTGTCATTAAAAGCAAGTGTTGAGATAAAGTGGTTTCAATTACACAAAGAAAGGGTTGCCCTATTTCAGAAGGCACACTGAATTCAAATGCTTGAAATAATTGAGTTACTATTTTCTCTTCTCTTCCAAAGTATATAGCACTATGCAGATGAATTTTCATAGTTTGTGTATTATTTGCAGTGAACAAAATACTGCATACGCTAGGAAAAGAACAATCTTCCCCAAAACAGACTTTTTTGCCTTCTTCCATTGTTCTCTCTCTGTGGCTAAGTTGCACATTTGAGAATCTCCAAAGGCAAATGAATGCTCTGCAGTAGTTTGTTTTTTAATTATTATTAGTAATAGTAATAGTAGTACTGTGCTAGGGATTGAAACCAGGGCCTTGCACATGCTTAGTACTAAGGTATATGCCCAACCTTTTTCTACAAGTTTTTAAGTAGTGTGTTTCCTTCATATCATAGGATAAGATTTATTTAGAATCTCTTGTTCTTTACCTGACAGGATGTGACCCAGGGTTAAGAATAGAAAAGCTGATTGAAATTATACACCTCTGAGACCTTCAGAAGATTGACACCTGTGTTCAGATTTGTTTACAGTAAATGCTTTGAAAAATAAAATGTTTCCATTTTATACTAGGGGTAAGAAAATTTATCTGCAATGGCAAAGACTATTTCTCAGGTGCGTTGGGGGAAATTTGTAGCATCTAATACAGTAAAAAATGTACACCAACCACCCAACAAATACTTATTTGAATTCCATAAAAATAATGTATGAGGGGTTCCAGGGTAGTAGCATACTCCACTGGGTATGAGGGGAGATATTTAATTATGGAGTATTGCTTACAGAAGTGGCCCTGATTCTCTGCCCTTTTTCTACTTGTGAGTAGAGTAGTAGACCCTTTGTAATGTGGTTTGGAGGCTCCTCTGATCCAAAGGTGTTATCTATTTTCCTACCCTTTGAATCTAAACTGCCCCCTGTGATTTTATTTGGCAAATAGAATGTGACAGAAGTAACAATATGTCAATTCTGAGTTTGGCCCTTGCTCTTGTTGATCCAGTTACCATTTGAACAAGTCTAGGCTAGCCTGACAAGGGATGAGAGACCTTATGGATAAGAAGCAAGCTGCCCCAACTAATATCATTCCAGACCATCCAGAGCCTAGTTGACCCAACAGAAAAACACAGACAAACGAGAAAACTCAGCAGAAACCAACCTAAACTGTTAATTAAGAAAATCATGAGGTAATCCAGATGTGGTGGTGCACACTTGTAATCCCAGTACTTGGGAAGATCCAGGTTCACGGCCAGCCTCAGCTACTTAGTGAGGTCCTCCGCAACTTAGTGAGACACTGTTTCAAAATAAAGAATAAAAAAATAGGACTAGGGGTATAGCTCAGAGGTAGAATGCCCCTGTGTTCAATCCCCAGTACCGCAAAAAAAATAAAAAATAAAATAACAACTTTCATTCCTTGGTTGAAGTCAGTGGTTCTCAGTCCGTGGTAGGATAGGACTCCTTCCACACTAGCCACTGAAATACCAATTAGTACCTAAAAAAAAAGAAAGAAAAAAAACCATGAGCTAAATAAATGAATGTTGCTTTAAGCTCCTAGGTTTTGAGGTGCCTTATTACATGGCAAAAGATGATTAATTAAAATTGGCATAGGAAGAATCCCATATTCCATTCCAGAAAAGCTATTCTGTCAAGAGTTTCACATTTCTAGAAATTCCCTTCACAACAAGTGTCCACCCCTCTCTTTACCTCTTACTCATTCCTTCTGAAGCATAGTTAGCCTGATTGATGAAAGCCTGGCATTTATTATACTGAATTTTCTAGCATAGGGATTAAGAAAGCTAAAGGTGACTGGCCTGCTCTCTCTTTCTCTTACCAAATTGCTGACAGGTAGAACAAGCCCTCCTCCTTCTTTCTTTTCTAATTTTCTATGAAAGACCTTTCTCTCTTTGTAGGTAAATTTAGTTGCATCCCACATAATTGAAATATGAAATATAAAATTTCATTTCTAAGTGTTTCTTAACTTGTTTGAAATTATTTCTGACCCATGCATTACTTAGAAGGCTATTTAAAATTTGAAATGTAAGTTTTTAATTACCATTTTTATATATCCTTAATGGTATTGCAGTCAGGTTTGCTTTATAGATTCAGAGGTAGCCACATTTTGCTAAAATTGTTCTGCAGAATTATACTCTGCAACTGTTCAGTGCAGGATTTTAGATGTGTCTATTATAGAGATTGTTAATTGTGATGTCAAAATCTTTTCTAAGTTTATCAGTTTTTGTCTGCTTGATTTATCAATTACTAAAAGTTACATTTGTCAAATTTTCTTGGAATTTTTCAACACACTTTTGCTATATTGCATGTACAATGAACAGATACTATATATTAATTACATATAAATGAAGGCTTAGCACATCTTTCTGGTAAAGTGAATTTTTCTTTATGTAATAATCTTCTTTACTCTGATAAAGCTTTTTTATCAACTCTTTTTCTGATATTAATATATGTACTATAGAACTATTTTGGATTATGTTTGTTTTGTTACACACCAAGGAGTAAAAGTATATAGTGTTATGGAGGGATCCTCTGGAAAGGCTTCCTGCTAAGGTAAGTTTTAAGCAGAAAACTGAATCAGGTGAGGATAAAAACCACACAACTATGTGGAAACAAGGGATTTTTGGTAGAGAGAACAGCATAGGTATGTGCTAGACAAGCTTGATTTGTTTACAAACTAACCAGGAGGCCAGTGTGACAACAGAGGAATGAGCAAGGTGAAGAGTGTGGGAGATGACACCAGAAAGGAAAGAGGATTAGACCATGTTGGGATTAATAGGTCACAAGAAGATTACAGAACTTATTTTGAATAAGAGGAAAAACTGTTGGATGGTTCTGGACAGAGAAGACATGATCTGATTTATGTTTTAATGGTGTTAAAGCAACTGCCATGTTTAAAGGATTATGGGGCAAGGCTGGGGCATGGGGCAAGGGTAGAAGCAAAGAAACTAGTTGGGAGACTTTTGAAATAATTTGACTGTGAGAAGTAGCTAGGACTGACACTGCAAGCAAGAGGGGGGTGACATGATAGTCTAATTTGGGGTATATTTTAAAACAAATACTGTTCCTGCTAATGGATTCATGTGAAATATGAGAGGCCTATATACTCGATACTCGATATGAATGATGAACACTTGGGATTTATATTTACTGAAATGAGGTTGGCTGCAAGAGGAGTTGCCTTGTATAGAATAAATCAAGACTGTTTTCTAACATGCTAAGTTTAAGATATTTATTAGTCATTAAGTGGAGATGTCTATTTGGTATCGAAGCTCAGTGTAGAGGAGCAAGCTATCAATATAAATGTGAAACTCATCACACATAGAGACAGTCTTCAAAATTTTGAAATATGATGGGAACACCTAGGGAGTAAGTAAAGATGGAAAAAAGAAGAGATCTAAGAATGGAGCTCTCTGGCACTCCATTGTTTAAAAGTGGGAAGATAAAAAGAACACAAAGGAAAGTGAGAGGGAGTCTTGTCCTGAAAGCCAAGGGGAGAAAGTGATTTAAGAAAGAGAAACTCCATTGCATCTGAAGAGAGATGATAGGTCAGGTACTATGAGAACTAAGAATGTTTCATTCTCAATGAGAAAGTCACTGAGGGAACTCAAATAGTCATTTCAGAGAAGTGGTGAGGGACGAATTCCACGCTGGAGTGTGTTCAACTGAGAATAAAGAGAGATAGAAAGTAGAGAAAACTCAAGTTTTTGTAAATAGAAATATAAAAATGAAAAGAATTATATCTGAAGGGGAGTTATTTAGATAGGTGTGTTTTTAATTTTTTAAATGCAAGATACTATACCATATTATACTAGTGATAATGATAGAAAAAGATGATTATGCAGACAGAAACAATAGTAACTGTAAGAATGAAGTTCTTATGTTCCAGAGGTCATCAAACTTTTTCTGTAAAGAACCAATAGTAAATATTTTAGGTTTTATGGACCTCACTAATCAACTCTGCCATTGTAAACTGCTAAAGCAGCCATAGCCAACATGTAAATAAATGAGCTTTGTTGCTTTCCAATACTATGTTGTTGTTTTTTAAATAGAAAGCTGGCTGGATCTAGCAGTAATTTTCCAACCCTGCTCTATTTAATAAACTTTTTTTGGATTGGAATAAAATTCATTTGAACAAAATATACAATTGAATATGGCATAATGATAGCATTAGATAGAACTGAATCTTGTTTTACAATAAGATTCTAGATTAATAAGTTGTTGTTACCCTGCAGGCAAATTCCTGTATCTGGACCACATTACACTCTAGTCAGTACCAGTTTGTTTAATTCTCATCAGTAGTTAGTATAAAGATAAGCAAAACATGCTTAAAATGACATACAACTGAGAGAACTTTTTTGACACTTCAAATCTAAAGATATCAATTGAGCAAGATACCACTGCTGAAACTGACATTGTAGAAGAAAACATAAAAATAATGATGGCTGCTTTTGAAAATAAGAATTAGAGGCACTCCACACTTACCTTTCACTGCAAGAGACTAAACCAAAACAATGGGTGTTGAGGGTGTTGAAGTAGGGTGACTATAAGATAGTGCTAGAGTGCAACTTTAGGAGTCAGTAACCAGATGAAACCCAGAAATATAGGATTTTAGTATAATAAGAGAAATAGCATGCACCTATACCAAGCATACTATAGCTTGATAGAGTAGGGGAAGTACCCCTTCAGCAGGCTGAAAGAGTCATAGCAATCTCAGAAGTGTTGAATCTGCCACGAGGCAAATATACAATCTGAGCAGAAAGAAGACCTGGGATCTGCATAGGAAGCCTATGCAGGAGAAGAGGTTCCCTGTACTTCTCAGCAGAATCATATAGTGCTGTAATATGGCACCAACTTAGGAAGGATCCCATTGTCTGAGCTTACTACTACATGAAAGATCAGAAACCCATGCATTTTTCATATCTCCTATTATGGTTTGGATTTGGATGGTCCCCCAAAAGCTGATGTGCAGAAGACCTGTTCCCCAATGTAGCAAAGTCCAGAGGTAGAACTTTAGGGGAAGTGACTGGATTATGAAGGCTCTGATTTCATCAGTGGATTGTTTCACTGAGAACTGAATGGCTACTGGGAGAAAGTAGAAACAGTAGGCAGGTAGAATATAGTGGGAGGAAGCAGGTCACTAGGGGAAGGCACCACCATGATGTCTTTTTTTGTGTGTGTGTGTGGTACTAGGGATTGAAACCAGGGGCATTCTACCTCTGAGCTACACCCCCAGCCCTATTTTATATTCTTTATTTTGAAACAGGGTCCCACTAAGTTGTGGAGGGCCTCACTAAGTAGCTGAGGCTCGTTGTGAACCTGCGATCCTCCAGTCTCAGCCTCCCAAGTAATGAGATTACAAGCATGCGCCACCATGCCCAGCTCTCCAGCATGATATCCTGCCTCACCTTAGGCCCAAGCAATGGAGCCCACCAACCATAGACTGAAACTATGAGCCCAAATAAATCTTTCCTTCTTTATGTTAGGTACTTTGGTTACAGTGATTAAATGCTGACTGACAAACCAAACAGCCTCTTCTCCTTACTGGTTTAGCAGGTGCCCATTCTGAGAGCCAGTTTGGGCCCATGGAAGTGACTGTAACATTAATCTGCTGAAAAAAATCCAGGCAGTGGAAAATATGCAAGTCTAGAGGGAAGCTAAAGGCATCACCATTTAAAATTGGTGGTTTCAAACATATCAAAGTCAATCACTAAACTGAACTTGAGAAGGAGGGAGCGGGAGGAAGTGGGGCAGGAATTGGGGAAGGGTTAAATGAGAGATGTGTGCCTGTATGCGCTTACCAGCTTGTACCTAACAAAGATGTATGATTACAATGCACCAATAAAATAAAAAAATAAAATAAAATTGGTGGTTTGAGCTCTATGATTGAGTGGCAAGATTAGCTACGTGTGGATTTCTTGAGCAGGCTGGGCCTAGGAATGACACATAGCTGGCACTGGTGGACTGTGTGATGCCTGTGGTCCCCCAATCCAGGGTAGAGCCCATTGGTTTGGTCACTTCCTCCAGTTCCAGAAGCATTAGAAGGATACACTGCCAAGGTTTGGACATTTGCTATGCCCCTAAGCACACTGAGGGGCTTGGAACCAGAGATGCACAAATGAGATCAGTCCATAGGCTTAGGGGATAAAAATGGCTGGCAAGGAGCTCATACTGTTGCCTCTCTCTCTCTCTCTCTCTCTCTCTCTCTCTCTCTCTCTCTCTCTCTCACTCTCTCACTCTCTCACACACACACACACACACACACACACACACACACACACACGTACACATCGCTTGGCACAAAAACAAAAGCCTTGGGAGAGAATTAAGCCCTGCTGTGGACAATTTTGCATTAGCCCATCCTGATGGACCAGGAGGGGCAGAGCTCAGCCTATATAGATTGTCCTACCAGGGTTGGCCTCTTTAGGCCAGAGCTGAGAAGGAACACACTGGATGAGAAGGATGGAAGTTGTGACTTGCTATCATTCCTCCCCTCATACCTGGCAGAGTCCAAAATTAGAGGGCCAAGAGAGAAGCATCTCCATTTTAAATCCTTTGGCAAAGAAGAAATTTTTTTGTTTGTTTTTTGTTCATTGTTTTGTTTTGTTTGCCCTCGATTTTTCATGCTTTTATCTAATTCATATATTTTTAAGTTTTTAATTAGGTTTTTTCTCTCTGTTCTTTCTAATTTTTATTCCATTTTTATTTCTTTCTCTTTTCATCTTTCCTTTCTTCCCTTCACACATTTAAAAAATTATTTTAGTATTAATTTTACTTTCTTTAGTGTCTAGCTTTAGCCTATTTTATATTGTTATTATTACTGCCCCTTTTCTTCTCCATAGTCATCGGTGTTTAGAAGTTGTCTTTAACAGGTTTTTATTGAATTTTGATATTTGTTTTGTTTTTAAGTTGTGGTTATTAAGGGTGATCATTTTCTCCTACAAAGTAGTGTCAGGGATTGAATACTTTAAACACATTGAATGGGTACTTTGATGCTGAGCTATACTGCCAGCCAGGTTGAGAGAAATTGTATCTTAGTCATCCTCAAACTTTGGTGGACACTTCAAATTAAATAGTAGAGGAGAGAAGTTGAGCATGGTGGCACATGCCTGTAATCTCAGGAGATTACAGGAGCTGAAATAAGAGGATCACAGGTTCAAAGCCTACCTCAGCAACTTAGTGAGACCCTGTTTTAAAATAAAAAATAAAATAGGTCAGTTTGAGGATGTACCTCAGAGGTAGAATACTCCTTGATTCAATCCCCAGCACCACCAAAAAAAAAAAAAAAGAATTGATGAGACAAAAGCACCCAGCTGACAACTGGCCCCAAGTAGGCACAGATTTGAGGGCAGGGAATGTCCTGAAGATCCACTACTGGGCATTTACCCACTAATAAACAACAGAGAAAAAATAACAAAACTGTTGTGGCCATCCCTCCTACAATGGGCCCTAGTATAGTTTGCCCCTAACTGTCTCTAACTATGTAGTGCTAACAAGACAGGAAGAGTAACCCAAGAAACTATACCTCACAAACTCTGCTCTGTATATCATAATCATACCTGCCCAAACTAGCAGGAGGACCTCATTCATATGAGTCTTACAGAGAAACTGGGTCCCTCTGGTTCTCATATAGTATGCCAAGAGTCAAAATTCCACCAAGTGCAGCATAAGAAGCCACAAGGAAACTACAACATTTCAACACTACACAATAAACTAATATCCCAAGGCACATCATAAAGAGAAGGTTGCTCACTAAGAAGACCCTTACATAAAAGTGAAAGATATCCATCCCAACAGATGCACAAATCTTAACATAGAAACACAAAAAAAGATGAAAATAAGCAGGCAACATGACTCATCCAAAAGTTCTTAACTCCACAGTGACTGAATTCATAGATAGTAAAATGGGTTCAATGTTAGAGAAAGAATTTTTAAAAAAACACTCGTTGTTAAAATGATCAATTAATTTAAACATGATATAAATAAACAACTGAATGAACTAATGAAGACAATGCAGCTTATGAAGTAGCATTTCAATAAAGATGTTATTAAAATAACCAAACAGAAATTTTGGAAATGACAGATCAATGAGTGAAATAAAAATTTCAATTGGAAATCTTACCAATAGACTAGATCAACTAGAAATAACATCAGGGCTTGAAAACAAGGTGGATGAATCAGAACATTCAGACAATAATAAAGGGAAGAAAAAGAAACTATAAACACAAAATGCAAGATCTCTTGGAAAACATTAAAAGACGAATCTAGATGTATAGTTCTAAGCCAGCCACAGTGGTACATGCCTGTAATCCCAGTACTTAGGAGGCTGAGATAGGAAAATCACTGGTTCAAAACCAGCATCCAGGAACTCAGTGAGATCCTGTTTCAAAATAAAAATTAAAATAGGGCTGGGGGTGTAGCTCAGAGGTTGAATGCCCTTGGGTTAAATCCCCAGTACCAAAAGAAAAAAAAAGATGTATATTTCTTAGAAGAAGGAGCAGGAGCAGAGTTAACAGGATGATGATACAGAAAACCTATTAAGTGAAATAACAGCAGAAATTTTACCAAATCTTGGAATAATGTGGACATCTAGGTATTGGAGACATTTAGAACCCAAAATAGGCATGACCAGAAAAGTACTTCTTTGTGACATTATAGTTAAAATTACAAATATTCAGAACAAAGAATATTAAAAGCTGTGAAAGAAAAGTGCCAAGTAATTTATAAAGGCAAACCAATCAGAATAACAGATTTCTTAGCAAAAACTCCAAAGGCTAGGATAACACAACAATATATTTCAAGTCCTGAAAGAAAATAACTGCCAAAATAGATTACTATATCCAACAAAATTATCTTTCATAATCGAAGAAGAAATAGAGACTTTCTAAGACAAGTGTGAACTAAACCAATTCATGACAACTAAACTAGCACTGCAGAAGAGAGTAATGGAATCCTACACCCAGATGAGGAAGTAAGATAAATACAGCCATGAAAACATGATGAAGATTAAATCTCAGTAGGAGAATAAAGCAAATAAGAAATAGGAAATAATTAAGCATGATTAATTAATAAGCCATAAAACTTCTAAGATGAATAAGAGAGAAAGATACAAACAGAATACTCAAAACCACCAAAAGAAAAACAAAGAAATGATAGGAACTCATAAGACTGATCTCAACAATAACCAAAATATAAATGGTCTCAGTCAAATTAAAAAGCACAGATCAGCTGACTGGATTAAAATAAGATCTGTTGCTTGCTGTTTACAAGAAACTTACCCCACTGTATAAGACATATACAGAATAAAAGCAAAAAAGATAGAAACTGATATTCCAATCAAATGGAATCCAAAAGCAAATAAGAGCAACTATATTTATATCAAACAAAATAGCCTTCAAGTCAAAATTGGTCAGAAGAGAAAAAGAAAGTCACTAAATATTGATAAAGAGAAAAACCCATTGAGAAAATATAACAATTAAAAATATATATGTACCAAACATTGAAGCACTCAAGTTTATAAAATGGGACTTAAAGGTAAAGATAGAGAATTCAACACCATATTCTCACCTATAGACAAATGATTAACAAATAAACATAAGAGTTAAATTCACTATAATCAAATGGCCTTAACAACAATCTAACAGAATATTTCATCCAACCACTGCAGAATACATATTCTTTTAATTAAATACACCCAGAACATTCTACAAAATAGTTCACATTTTTAGGCCGTAAAGCCAATCTAAAATACAAAAAAGTTAAAATATTTTCTTGCATATTTGACTTTAACAGAATGAAATTAGAAATCAATAATAAGAGAAACAACAAAAATTATACAAACACATGAATATTGAACAATATACTTTAGTTTTGTTCTTGGTAGTAGGGATTGAACCAGGGGCATTCTATCTCTGTGCTATGCTACATCCCAGCCCTATTTTATTTTTTACTTTGAAGCAGAGTATTCTTAAGTTGCTGTGTGCTGGCCTTGGACCTGTGATCCTCCTGTCTCAGCCTCCCAAGTACAAATCCCTAGAATCAAATGAAAATAGAAACATATACAACCAGAACCCATTTGATATAGCAAAAGCAGTTATTAGAGCGAATTTTATGGCTAGAGATGTAGCTCAGTGACTAGCATACACAGTGCACTGGATTCAATTCACAGTATAAATAAATAAATAAGAGTTGAGGATGCAGCTCAGTGGTAATTAACATGGGTAAGACTCTAGGTTCAATCCCCAGCACCACAAAAAAGAAGGAAGTTTATGTCTACAGATGGCTACACTAGAAAAAGAGAGATCTCAAATAAATAACCTAATGTGTGTCTTGGGCACAAATCAAACCCAAAATCTGTAGAAAGAAAGAAATAATAAAGATATGAGCATAAATGAGTAGAACCTCAAAGTAACAAGACAAAGGATCAATGAAACATAGCTGGTTCTTTGAAAAGAACCCATCTCTTAACATTGCTGTATTAGGGAGCTTTCAACACATAATTTCTGGCACAGAAATAGACATGTAGACCAGTGGAACTAAATAGAAATCACAGAAACAAACCCATATAGCTACAGTTACATGATCCTTGACAAAGCTGACAAAAAAAACTGGAGAAAAGACAATCTCTTTAATAAGTGATGCTGGAAAAACTGGTTATCCATACATAGAAGAATGAAACTAAGTTCCTATCTCTCAGCATGTACAAAAGTCAACTCAAAATGGATCCAGTACCTACATATACAACCAGAAACTTCATAACTGTCAGAAGAAAAACCAAGGGAAACATTTAAACATGCAGGTAGAGGCAGACTTCCTGAATAAGGATCTTATAGCTCACAAAATAAAAGAATCAATAAATGAGAGGGCATCAAATTAAAAAGCTTCTGTATGACAAAGGAAAGCATTAAGAGTAAAAAATGGGAGAAAAGCTTTACCAGCCACTCCTTTGACAGAAGGCTAATATCCAGAATATATAAATAACTTACAGATTCAACATTAATATAATAAATAACCCAATCTATAAATAGGGAGTGAACTCAACAGACACTAGTCAAAAGAAGTACAAATAGCCAACAATTATATGAAAAAAGTTCCACATCATTAGCCATCATGGAAATGCAAATCAAAACTACACTGAGATTCCATCTCATTCCAGCATAAATGGCAAACATCAAAAACATAAAGTATCAATAAATGCTGGCAAGGATACAGGGAAAAGGAACACTTATACACTGCTGTTTAGAATGCAAATTAATACAACCACCATGGAAATCAGTATGGAAGTTCTTCAAAACACTTAAAGTAGAAATGTCATATGATTCAGCTATACCACTGCTTAGTATTTACTAAAAAGAATTAAAGTCAGAAGCTATACCTACTGCTTAATATTTACTCAAAAGAATCAAAGTCAGCATTCTATAGTGATACATGTGTATCCATGTTTATTGTAGAGTAATTCATAATAATCAAGATACAGAGTCAGCTTAGGTGTCTGTCAACAGATGAATGGATAAAAATGTGACATATATATGTAGTATATGTGATATATACACACAATGGAGTTTTATAACACCATAGTAATAATAAAATTATGTGATTTGCTAGAAAATGGATGGAACTGGAGACCATAATTTTAAGCAAAATAAATCAGACTTAGAGAGCAAAGTACCATATGTTTTCTCATATGTGAAAGTTAAAAGGAAATAAAAGATACACCTGTCATTCCATGTAATTAGAAGGAAAAACAGTAGGGTAGGTGAAGAGTGAGGGAGGAGGAAGGGTAGATGTACTGAAGAGTAAAATTGATCAAATAATGTGTTTATGTATGTACAAATATGCTACAATGATACCCACCATTCCATATAATAAATATGCACCAGTAGGCTGGGCACATTGGCATATACCTATAATCCTAGCAACCAAAGAGGCTGAGGTAGAAGGATCAGGGGGTTTGTAGCCAGCCTGAGTAACTTACCAAGATCCTATCTCAAAATAAATAACAAAAAGGGCAGGGATATAGTTCAGTGGTAGAGTACCCCTGAGTTCAATTCCTTGTACCAATATATATGTGACTGTGTGTGTACCAAGAAAAAATTGTAATTTCAGTAGACCTAACAGTAATCCATACATAAAATACACAAAGTCCTCAGTTGACTATAATTTGTACTATATACTACTCAACAGGTGATCTAATTTTCAAAAGAACTAATGCTCGAACTTGCCTACATTGATAAATACCTAACATCCAGGACAAGTTAGAAAATTATCTCAATGTAGAAATTTGTACAATATTCCAGGTACTACATTTTAAAGGGGAAACCATTTTATTTGACAAACATTTGAAGCATCCAATAACAGTTAATACAGAAAAGAGAATATTGTAATATAGGCAAAAGAGAAGTCTTCAAACATTTGAAGGACCAGCATATCAAAGGGAAAATATGGGAGGGAAAGAAAGGAAAAAGAGGAACCTGCTGGCTATAGAATAGCTCATTTCCAAACATTGTAAACTTTTTCTAGTAATTGATCAGAGCCACCTGTAAATGCTTCCAAGTGAATTGATGATCTTCCTACAAGTAATCAAGCAGAGAACAAATGATGTGAAGATGGTTTTACTCTTAATATTTAGGCCTTGACTTTCTGATGAGTAAACAGAAAAAATACTTATGCCTATCTCTTGGAGAATTTGCTAATAAATTCACAGGAGCCCCTTTAGGTTTTTTAAAGAATTCAAGGAAGGTTAAGATAGATTAAGCAATGTCCATGAAAAATAAAACATCATTCAATATTTTTTGTCATTCAAGAAGCTCTTCCATTATGACTCTGTCCTTCCCATTTTATACATCTTTCTGGAACACTCCACAGGCTCTGCCAGGGCTGTCAGCCGTAGGGTTCAGCAATGCAACCACCAAGCCATCATTTTTCCAACTCATTAGACCATATTATTAGAGCTGTTACCACTACAGCCCTTATGGCTCAGGGCATAAATATGTCTGAGCCTAAGTTTGGGAACTTACAGTTTATCCTTTATTTTATTCATTTTTTATTATTTTAAATTTTATTTAACAACACTGTTAAGGAGAACATTCTCTCAAAGCTTAGGTTGCCTTAACATGTGCTTGCTTACCAGGATATTTCTGGGAGAGGTCGAAGCAGCATCTTCTTGGTGCTCCTCTATTACAGAAAAGACCAGGTCATGCATTGCTGGTAGCCTGAGGTGGCTCTGAAATGATCTGTCAAGCACGCAGAATGCCAGGCTTTGACAGTTTCAACATCACAGAACAACAAAGCTCCAGTGTACTCTGTTTGGCATTTTCCTGTTCCAGATGCTTTCCTGACCATTTTATTTTACTGATGAATTTTATAACAAGATTCAATTGTAAGGGTTGTTTATCGAGAGGCCCTTTTTAAATGTTCATTTCTCGCCACTGTTTGCTTTGCACCTAGAATCACACAGGCTAAAAATCTAATTACATTTGTTGACATTCCTCTGACCACTTATTTTTCAGGTGCACAATTATAAAACTATACTGACAACACAATCGAAACTAACAATTGTCTCACATTTTATCATTGATAAAGTCCTTTCATGTACATCATCTCATGGAAAAATCTCTGGGGTAGGGAGCTTATTGAATTAATGTTATCAAGAAAGTATTTGTAATCTCCCACAACTAAGACAGTTTAGGATATTTCGGGGGCAAATTAGTGAGATGGGATTGGTACTGCCCATCATAATAATTGACATTAAATAATATAGAAAAGACATGTGCAACTAGACAGATTCTGAGTAAATGCAAGTTTTTATTTTTTATGTGCCAAACATATGTCCTAGCTATATTAGTTTCCTAAGGCTGTCATGACAAAGTACCACAAACTGGGTGGCACAAGACAACAGAAAATTTATTCTCTCAGTTTGGAAGGCCAGAAATCCAAAAAATGTTGAAAAGATTGGTTCCTTCTGAAGGCTCTGAGGGAGAGCTTATTCTATGTCCCTTTCTTAGCTTCTAGTGGTAGCCAGCAATCCTTAGCTTTCCATGACATATAGATCAATCATTCTAATCTCTGCTTCTGTCTTCATGTGGCATTCTCCCCTGTCTTTGTGCATGTGTTTCTGTTCTCTCTTCTTATAAGGACACAAGTCATATTAGATTAGGGCCTACTCTAATAGAGTATGACCTCATTTTAACTTAATTAAAGCAGCAAAGACTCTATTTCCTAATAAGATTACATTCACAGGTAACATGGTTTAAGACTTCAGCATGTCTTTGGGAGGGAACAATTCAACCCACAGCATCAGCCTAACCAACCAGTGACAATAAAGTTTTTGTCTATTTTTATACTCCAAGTATTATAATCCCTACTAACCAAACCTACTTCTACTTTAATGCATTCTAATTATACAGAACAATGGGTTCCCTATGGCATATTCTTACATGCAAACAACATACTTTGATCATATCCACCCACATTTCCCTTCTTTACCCTCCCTCCCCCTCCCCCTGATCCCCTTCCTCTTCTTTCATAGTCTCCCTGCTAATTCCCATTCTTGCCTCAGGTTTGGAGATACTGCTGTTGCGACTTGAGCTCAGACACACCTGCCTAAGGCTCCTGGCTTCGAAACTTCTGCCTGGCTAAATCCTTATGTGAATGTTGCTGCTCCAGATATCTTTGCCTTCAGTGACAAATGAAGGCAGAGGGTTGACCAATCTAGGTCTGTCCAAGAGAACTGGATTTATATCAACAAAATTTCACCAGTCCTTTTCATGCTTTAGAGTCTAGGCCAATTTAAGACCCTTTCTATACCAGGACAATAGCCCACACCTCCTTTCCTGTGCTAGGATAAATCTCTCTCCAAGGTGACAAACACCATGACAGCTATCTGCCAGGGGTGGGGGGAATGTGACCTCCCATTTCAATAATCAAAAATAAATCTATTTTGTGATTGAGACTGCTAGTTGACTATGCAATATACATTCTTCTTCTTTTCTTTAATAACAGAACAGTTACTTTACTGAGTGTAGCAATAGTCCCAGCAATAAAATATTTATCTAAGCTTCCACTGAAGACAAAGGTGGCCAATGAAATGTAGACACAAGTCTTTCAGCATGGCTTTTGGGAAATCTCTTTATAAAGACCTGACTCAACTCCTTTTTCTTGCCTGGAATATATGGCTGGAATTGCTGTAGCCATCTTCCCACCATGAAGTGACCTTAAGGGTAACAGCCACACATTAAGGATGGCAGAGTTCAAAAACAAAATGAAGGCTCAGGGTGGGTCTCAGTGGTGCAGCACGTACCTGTCAAGCCTCGGGTTCAATCCTCAAACTCTCCTGCCACACACAATAAAAATAGGTGGAGTTTGTGATTTTGGAGAGCTGCCAAAGCAGCCCTAGACTCTTTTACATTGTTCCCCAGGGGACATTTTGCAAATCTAGTGGACAAGGGTCTAGGATAATACTAAATATTCTAGAATGCACAGGACAGCATTTCACAACAAAGAATCATCCAACCCAAAATGTCAATAATTCTGGAATTAGGAAGCCTTGTGTTCCAGAATAAAAACCTCAGGTATTTAAAGCCTATCTTGTTAACAATCAAATACAATTTTTTCCTAGTACACACTGGAACAATTCTCAAAATCAAGGGTATTTCTTCCTTATTATTGTTATCTTGTCACATATAAAAGAACTAGAGTGAAGGTTAACAAAATGTTTGCATTGTTCTACTCAGCCTTCCCTTATTTAAGATTTCCACTACCAGGAAAGATCTATAATTATGAACACTTTAAGGTGCTGCTTGGCAAAGCATTATTAACAAAGTTATTACATCACTGCTCTGAGTTGAAATAGGTTTGGCTCCTCAAAAAGTTATACATAGAAACACCATATGATTCAGCGATTCCACTCCTAGGTATATACCACAAATAACTGAAAAATATTCAAACAAATACTTGTACATAAATGTCTAAAACAGCACCATTCATAATAGCCAAGAAGTGAAAACAACCAAAATATCCATCAATGGGTAAACAAAAGGTGATGTTATAAGGTAGATGGACCTCCAAAACATTATACTAAGTGAAAGAGGCCAGAAACAAAAGACTGCATATTGCATAATTCCTCTTATCCGAACCATCCAGAATAGGTAAATCCATAGAGACAGAAAGCAGATTAGTGGTTGCTAGGGACTGGGGATAGGGGAAATGAGGAGTGACTGCTTTATGGTTATAAGGTCTTCTTTTGGAATAATGAAATGTATTGGAACTACACAGAGGTAATTGCTGTGTACGACATTTGAATGTTCTCAAGTCCACAACTGCATACCTTAAAATAACTAAAATTATAATTTTATGTTATGTGTATTTTATCACATTTTTAAAAAGCAATAAGTTAATTCCAGTTGTCTCTAGTTTAAAAGTATTTGGAACTTAGCAAATTCCTGAGGGACCAGATTCTTTGCTTAGAAATGAGGTTCACTGAGGTAAAATTCAGAATCATAGCATTTGAACTTGACAGAAGTATAAAGTCTTAATATTAGTTATCCATAGGATTTGGAAGCCGATTATCTCCAGTCCCCAAACCATCTCACAATAACTTACTTCATCCCTGAAAGGCTGATACAAAAGGAGAAAAATAATGGAGTCAATTTTTGAGTCCCCAAAATAGTAGCACAATAACTATGTTGGGAGATTGGACAAGGGTTCTAAGCTATATTATAGCATTTCCTTCTATAAGGATTTTCCAAAATTTGGTAGACTTGTGCTGTAACTTGGTGGACATTAAGGTCAGCTCAGTATTAAATATGTTTTACATCACTCTGATGAAGTTCCTTCATATTATAAGAGCTCTATTTAAAGGTTCTGTTGAACACATTTCAGAAATCTATGAATAAGCTAAGTTTGCATGTCAATCTATTTGAAACTAGAATTAAATTCACTTTTCAAAGAGCTTTTCTTCCAACTAGGTTGTTGGCAGAATTCTCAATTTGAACTAAAGTGGGAAAAATAAATAAACCTTCTAACTTCCTTTAGTTATTTATGGATAAGGAACCATGGGAAGAATGTTCATTTCCTCCAATTCTACAAAAGTAAAAAATACACTCATGTTGAGCTCATAACTTAATAATTGGTGCATGTTTTTCTTGTTTCAGCATGTGAGTTCAAAAAGGAATACCTTATATTTTGACATTTTTTTTCTGCCTCCATGCAATGACTGTCTATGCTTACATTCACACTGGACTAATTAAAAAAGAGAGCAAAGTCTATGTGAACTTTTATATAATGACACATTTTAGCTTTTAAACAAGCTCATGGATATCATGTAATTGAGTAAGGATTGCTATTGCCTGTCATTCTTAGAAAGAATTTAAGGATCGATTGGTCATGCCAAAAATTGTTTACATATATTTGTAAGCTTAAAGCAGCTTTAGCTTCACCAAACTACATTTTAATGAGCTAAAGTTAAGTGAATTGACAATTATATGCTTTAAAGAAAGGATAAGACAAATGTTAAAACTAAATTTAAAATAGGTTTTACTACCCAATCCTTTTAAAATTCCTTCTAAATAACTCATAATGAAATCTGTTAGAAATCAATCACTCGCCCTGAATTACTTTGTGCTCATCCTCATTTAAGTTATATAAAGCATATGAACCCAGATCCAAATTTTATAAAGTATAATTATGACTATATAATTGGTTATCCTCATTTTAGAACCAAGAATTGTTATGACTCTGAGTTAATGAAAGAATATATTCTTCTTCCGTGTTGAATAGTTAAAATTGTTTCATGAACAACTGGTAGTTGATAGAGGTAAAAATTTGTGAAACCAATAATAAATGCTGTGACAGATTTTGTCAAGTGTCCAATCCATATCCCCCAATTCTCACCAGTTCCTAAAAGCCAACTTCCAACTGCCAACATCAACATTTCTTTCCCTGAGGTCTTTCTCTCTTCCCCAAAGCCCAATCTTCTCATCTTCAAAGCCTAATATTTCTGTATAGACAGAAGGTTAGAAGTGCTGAGGAATTTGCACCCCACCAGCTCTCAAACAATAACTGACAGGAGTTGGTATGTCCATAACTCTGCTCCATTGCCCCTCAGATGCCATAGTGTGGAGGCATGTTCTACATTGCTATTCCCTCCTCTCCCTCTGCCCCCCCTGCATATGCACACAATCATGACTGCCACAATAAAGTCCATATTTCTCAGATTCCATTATTGATCCATGTGGCTATGTGACAAATTCTCACCAATAATATATGACCATAAGGGATATATGACTTCCACTTCACTTGCTCCAAAGAAATAATTTACAACTAACTTCTTTTCTTTCTTCCTGCCTGTACATAGGGATATGGATATTCCAAAGAGCCAGCATCAACCATGCAGGTAAAGATTCTATCTTAAAGAATGGAAAATCAATGGCATGGGAAATCCCTGAATGACAAAGTATAACAGGAATGTCCTCTCACTGTACTTTTTTCTCTTTGTTATAGACATTTTTTCACACTAATTCAGTAGTCAAAGAAAGGCAGAAGAAATCAGCATCTAGAAGATAGTATGTGGAGACATAACATCACTATAGGTTGAACTTAAAGAAGTTCCACATCTACACAATAAGAATGCCATCAGCTGGGAGACCCAGGTATCCCACTGTTATCACGTCTTTACTCTTCAGATGTCTCTTCAATGGCATCTCTAATTCTTATGAGTTTTGAGATGCTGGTAGAGGCACAGGGTCCTTTTCGGAAACTTCAGCCACTGGGTGTGGATCTCAGACTTGTTTAAAATTCCCCAAGAATCTATAAATGGTAAGAGAACCGTGTGGAAATATACTTCAACTTGATCAACCATATCTCTAATGTGTTCATAATGTCAGTTCAACCAAATTAGCCACATGCTACATTGGCATCATCTAAAATAATAGAATTTTCCCCACTGAAAACCTGCATCTGAATGAAAGGCTCTACTCATCAAGATGTTTCAGCCAAGGAAGAAAGAAGTAAGGTATGTTGATAAACAGAATTGTTTTCTCTCCCAGACAAGATAACTTTTGGTTTCCCAAAAGAGGAGAGCTACAAAAGCCACTAGAAAAAGACACATGAAATATACCTATTAGGCATAATGCCCTTCTGTAAATTAAAGGTCCAGTTTAGGACTGTTTTATTTAGGAGTAACAGCTTTAAAATTGATAAATCATGTAATGACCCTACTTCCAACAGAATAAAATAAACAAACCAATTATATGAAATATGAAAATACTTTCATTGATTTTCAACTGTTTTGTAAAGCTATAGTTTCTCCCAAGGCTCATCAGTGTCACTCTCTTGATCAACATGTATGTTTCTACTATTCTTCTATATGATTAGGTTAGGAAAATACATAGAACTAATTTACTTATTGAAAATACACAAATTCAGTCCTTATAACACAGTGTTCTGGTTCATTAGGTACTAATAATAGACACTGAAGTTTATATGCATTATTGGTATCATTATTTTGCTTGTCCTAGGATTAGTCATCTGATTACTCAAAAATCTTCTTTTAAAACTATTAAAACTACTATTAAAACTACTATTAAAACTATTAAAACTATTAACTACTTTTAAAACTGCAAGAGTTCTCAACCTTGGCTTCACAGTAGAATCACCTGGGGAGATTTTTAAACTACAATGCTCAAATCATATCCTATACTAATAAAATTAAATTTCCTATAGGTGAGTAGCAGCCATGTATTGATACTTTTTAAAAATCTTCTTTTATATCTCCAATGTATAGCAAAGGCTGAGGACTCCTTGAGTAGATCAAGTTCTACATTTAGATAACTGTATCTCTTGGGCCTCCTGATATTTCTAAATAAGGGTTTTAAACTAGATCTCCAAATACTGAGAACCAACTCAAGAGCCAATAAATATTCATATAGTTCCAACTAGCCACCAGGCTCCATATTCAGTTCTGAAAATGCAAGAATGAGAAGATAGAGCAGAGCTTCTCAAATTTTAATGTGTATATGAATCATCTGGGGATCTTGTTAAAATGTGAGTCCTGATTCAGTAGGTCTAAGGTAGGGTCTCAGACTGCATTTCTAACAAGTTCCCCAGTGAGATGCTAATGCAATTGGTCTGTGGACCCCACCTTGAATAAGGTGGAGAATCACAAAATGAAGTAATGAATACTATGAGAAGTGCAGGGAGCTCTGGTATGCCTCAAAACAACAAAATCTGTAATTCTGTGAAATGCTGTGCTGCAGTTTTTATCATCTCTGCCCTCTTCCTTATAGAGGGTTTTCAATTTAAAAAAAAATCTTTTTCCTTCCCAGGTCATCTTTATAGAAGGTTCTTAGTATTTTGTGATTTGTTCAACAATAAGGAGATATAATATTCTGAAAGCAATGTTTGAGAAAACTGTGATAAAATAAGATTTAATAAACCCAAGATTGATGAAATTCAATGGGGAAGATGTGAAGGCAAGATTTTGAAAGACAAACACATATCAGAGAAACAGTTGGAAGGTGAGGGGAAAGTCAATCTATCCATTCCCTTGCCCTCTTGTTAAGTCATAACTCATGGTTTCCCCTTTGTCTACGGGCATGAAAGGTCATTTACACTTGAAAGTAGCACTTAGAGAGACATGTACCTTCAAAATCCCCAACACCTAAATTTTGCCATGAATAACTTTAAAGTAATTCAACCCTTTCTCAAGAATTCAAACTAACATTTCAATTAAAGTAAAAATTTTTAACAAAGATCCACCTATTTATTTTGATTCTTTAATATATTTTGAAGAGAAATATAAATGTATTCTTTCTCTCTTCTTAATAGCAAAACAAAATGTTCAGTAATTTCTTCAAGTAGCTCAACTGAGTCCTTTGATCCCATTAGATTTTACTATGACCAAATATCAGGGTCACTTTTCCATTTTTCCAGGAAGAATGCAAGAGTGACATGTTGACATAAGTAGGGCTAAGATTCCTGTAAAGTAATTAAATGATTAATAGAACAGGAGTCTCAGTACCAATAATTAAAAGATAGTCAGAGGAGGGGGAGGAGGAAGAATCTGAGAAGATGAAGGCCTCTGTAGGAATGAACAATTACTTTCCAAGGTAAAAGATTCTCATGGTGTTTGTAGTTGAAGAGTTCTCTTTTGACACACATATGTCTCCTTGTTGCAAGTTAATATTAGATTCTTCTAATATTAGAAGACTAATGAGACTTGATGCATCATTGAAAAGACAGGTTCCTCCCTAACCTGTACTTATTGCATACTAGATTGAGTTCTAGTGTTATGGGTGATGTGACATGGTGGAAAGTGAGTGGTCCCTGGTTTTAATTCCAGCTTCATGACTTCCTATATGTGTGGTTCACACTAGGGGAAATTATTTAAATTTTAGTAATTCTATGGGCTTCAATTTCCTTCTCCATAAATGGGGAAAAATATGACTCGATTGCTGTAAGAATTAGCAATTCTGTATGTAAGGTGTCTGACACTTAATATTCTTTAAAATTTTTATTTCTGCTTTCTAATAAAGACAGGAAGCTTATTAAAAGCAAATGTTATGTTTTGTCTTTATAATTCCCTTTGCATCATATGAGCTTAAGGAATTAATGATGCTGATGACCTAAGAGTTTGTCTAAACTTGATCTAATCCTCTGGTCTCTTCTCTCTTGCTGACATGAAATATTTAGGCCCTAAAGCAAGCAAATGGGAGGCCTGTGGGCCCAGTTCAGCAAATAAATAAGTTTTGTATGATTTGCACGGTGCTCATTAAAAATGTTAAATTTGTTGATGACATTTGAAAATCAGAAGATTTAATATAAACATCTAGATTTCTAGCCCCCTTTTAAAATCAGGCAATAGATTGAGGCACTTACAAAATTCTCTAAATCTGGTTTTTCTCATCCATACAACAGCATTAATAATCCCTCCCCCTGCAAGGATTAAATAATGGATAATAAGCCGGGCGTGGTGGCACACGCTTGTAATCCCAGCATTCAGGAGGCTGAGACCAGAGGATCCGGGTTCGCGGCCAGCCTCAGCTACCTAGTGAGGCACTTCGCAACTTAGTGAGACTCGGTTTCAAAATAAAGAATAAAAAGTAGAGCTGGGGGTATAGCTCGGAGGTAGAATGCCCCTGAGTTCCATCCCTAGTACCGCAAAAAAAAAAAAAAAAAAGGATAACAATAATAAAGAAAATATGATAATATTGCCCCAACAATTGTGCTTGACAGCCATCAGCTAAAACTGAAAAGAAAAAACTACTGTCCACTTTTGATAGAAAGTGTTCTCTCCAAATTGCCACTGTCTCCACCTAATCCATTTCATTCCTTTAAGGTATAAACGCGGCTCTGTAGGCATTTGAGTTTGAGACCCTTACTCCATAGGGATGGATAGATAGATAGATAGATAGATAGATAGATAGATAGATAGATAGATAGATAGATAGACAGACAGACAGACAGACAGACAGACAGACAGATAGATAGATAGATAGATAGATAGATAGAATCAAAATCAAACTGCCTCTTTGGAACTGTAGTCAAACTAGTGGTTGGACACATGAGGAAATACAACCAGAGTTATGTTGTAAGAAGAACTAAGATCCAAAATAATAGAGAAATGTGAACACTGTTTCCAATTTGGATTATCCTCCCTTGTCCTGTACCCCTATACTCAGAGTAAAGTGTATTTATAAAAAGAGTGGAGTACTAAATGAATTGCGGGGTAGGCTGTCAGCTACTTTGATTAGATTAGTTTCAGCAGAAAAAGGCTAAATACATTCAATATAGATGGCAACACTATCAAACTATCATAGTCACCTTTGGACAGATACTAGCCAGATCTTGAAGGGTCTGAATTCTTTGTGGGAACCCAAATCTGTAGAGCCTTTGGAGAACCTTGTCAGCAATAACTTTTTGTCATTTTCAGCTGCCACCACAAACAGGAGACAAAGAAGAAAATGGCAGATGATGAGGCAGAAAAGCCAATGGGTTTACATTTGGTGCACACCTGATCTCTCTTAGAATTATCTGAGATGAATGTGAGCGCTAGATTCAATTTTCAGGGGACAGGGACCAGAGCTAGAGAAATACTGCTTTGTGACTGTGATCAAAACAGTAGGTTTACCCACAGAATTGGTTACAAAATTAAGAGGCAGTTCAGCAGGGCATGGCAGTACATGCATGTAATCCCAAAACTTGAGAGGCTGAGACAGGAGGTTTACAGGTTTACAGCCAGCCTCAGCAACTTAATGAGGCCCTCTGCAACTTAGTGACACCCTGTTTCAAAATAAAAAATTAAATAGGGCTGGAGGTGTAGCTCAAAAGTATAATGCCCCTGGATTTAATTCTCAGCAAATATAATCAGTTTTTTGCAAACTTGTCAGTTGATAAGTACCAATCTGCATTGTTTTAAAAAGTCACTCTTCATTAAATTAAGTGTATAAAGCAGAGAATTCAGATTTTCAATGCTTAATGGTCCATTCTAGACTGTCAACACACCAAATATTTTCCCTTGTTCATCATTGGCAAAGGGCACCACTTGGATTTTAGTCAGGTTCAACAGTAAACACTGTTGCTTTTTCTTCCAATTCTTTCCCTCATTTGTTGCAAAGAAAAAAATGAGGAAAAGGTTTGAGGCCCACTATGTTATAGGAAATATGTTTGTTGGCATTCTTGAAAGTTTCCTTCTAAAGAATTCTCTTTGGCACAAGTGTGACTAAGTTTATTGTAATCAGCACCCAGGATAATTCTAAGGATAGGAATAACTGAGTGGTAAAAACAATTTCATAAGCTCGGTGAATGGCTTATGGGAATTTGTTGTACTATCTTTGCAACACTTGTGTTAATTTAAATTTTATTTTATTTTAAAATAAAAAGGTAAAAAAAGGCTTCACAAGTACTATTTACCAAGTCTAAGTTTTTAGCAATTGAGAGGCTGAAAAAATTGATAGGAAATTAAGTTTTTCTCAAGTCAACATTTGCATGTTATATTTTAATTACCTTACAACATAAAAATTTACCTGTGGTTATCATTTCTGATATATTTTAAATTGTATTACAAACCAATCACTGAGACAAACTTCCTAAGATTGATTATTTTAACAGCAATTCAACTCTTAACCATATTCTCTTGATTTCTCCTCATAGAGAGTAGCATAGGAAATTTTGTTTCAGAGCCTCAGGGTAATATTTAAGAAATCCTTATACAGAATTTTTTTTATGTTTTTTGTTTTCATTTGGATTACTGAAGGATATCATTATATTTTAAAGGAAAGACTTGAGGGACTTGCATTTGTCCAACTTCAGCCAATGTTGTACTTCTTGCAGCAAAGTACATAAATTTCTAATCTATCATGGCACAGGGAAAATCTTAAAAGGACTGAGAACTGAGAGTTGGAAAATTCGTAAACTAAGTATGAAAAGTGTTCAATACAGCTGTTTTAAAGTAGTTATTCTGGATATAGCTCCAAGGATATTCTGAAATTTCTCCTTAGCTTTCCTTAACTCACATGATGATGATGATTATGATGACGACGACGACAACGAGATGATGATGATAAACATATTTGAATACTTAGTAAGTATTGAGGAAAATATATTGTGCCAATGGTTTCAATTATATTATCTCATTTGATTCTTGCAAAAAGCCTATGAAGTAGATAATATTTTTTCTTATTTTATCCATTAAGAAGTTGAGTCTGAGAATTTTCTCCATGACACTTAAATACAAGGATGCCAGATTCCTTCATTCTAAGTCAAACTAAGATTTATCTAAATCCCTATCCAAATGGTCAATTATAGGATCCATTGAGGCTGAAGTACTGCCAGGAAAGGAGAAAGCACAGAAGTTTCATCAACTGTGGTGGTATCCAACATTCTCACTGTACCTTCTGCTTCAGTAGGGCTCTCTCGAACTCTGTTTTGCAGTCTGCCATTGGCCACTGCAGGCTCACAGTGATTCTCTTTACCTACCATGAGCTTCTTTAGAGATCTCAACATATGGTTGTCAGGTTTATCAAATAAAAATATAGAATATCTGATTAAAATTAAATTTCACATAAGCAAAATATGCTTTCTCAATACAGGTATGTTCCACACAATATGTGGAACAATTCTCTATCTGAAATTTAAATTTAACTAGACATCTTGTATTTGCTTGAGCAGCCCTAATGTTAGCAGCCATTGAGGTCATTGTACTTAGTTTCTAGCCACTGCATACATCCCACAGCCATTTCCTTTCCAGGAGCCATGGGTGCTGGCCAGGCACTGTGGTTCTTGAAACATCATGGTTGGATCCAAGGCTCTGTTCCCCATTAGCACAGCCATCAAGATATCAAAAGCCTGATACATACTGACCAGCCCCCACTGAATGTCCCCAAACACACACACACACACACACACACAGTGGCAATGGAAGGACAATCCCTCTTTTTAAGCCTGATGTTAGGATGTCAACTCTGTGAGCTTACAGTATCCACATGACAGAGAACTGAAATGGACCTGCTGGAACTTGATTCAGGCCAAATCCCCTAAATATTCTGTCAGTAGCTTTCTAGCTGGGAACATTTAAAGTGTCACCTCATTGCCCATTGAGACCTCTCACCTGAAACCCCAGCCCTGAAAATTGCTTAAGACTCCAGCTGGCTATTTAAAGCAATCACAGCTGAAATCAAATCAAAACAGTTTTACTGCTGCATGAGTAGCAGACTTGCAGATGCTTTAGTATTTAGTTTCTTTAGTTGTTTTTTTTTATTCCTCTGTTGTTTTGCTAATTCCCTTAAAAAGACTTTGCCTTTCACATTTAAATTGGCCCAACAGAAAATAGTTGTATAAGGAATCCATGAAAGGGATCCAAATCAAGGGAAGCCAGAGAAGCGTTTTCCTTAAAGTTGTTCTCACACTGGCACTTCAGTACTAAGATGATTCTATCCCTAAATAGACACATGGACACTAAGACTAATCTGCAAAGTAAGGTCAACAGGATCACAGTAAGAATTGCCTTTCCTCATTAATTTATAAAGGGAAGCCACAAATTTCGAAGTAACCAATGACAGTGATGCTTTAAATAACAGCTAATTTCTTAAATATTAATGAATATACTCATTATATATCTCTAACTATAAAACTAATACTTTAGCTGTTCTCTCCTTAAAGGCAACCAAGATGATTGGGCACTGCAATTGATAATCTAGTTATCTCAATTTTCTTGACCAAATGCAAAACTCTACAAATATCTCATCAACTATTCATATAAACTATTGGCAAAAAATGACCCAAAAAACTCTAATTTATCATAGTAAGAACATCTCTGTCTCTGTTTGATTTGATATATTTCTAGATCAAGTTTTTAAAAAACATTTATAAAAATGGCCAATAATAATGAAATATCTTCCCTTTATAACAGAAAAAAAATCAACCTTCTAATTTGTCTCTTTTTATCTTATTATTTTTGACCTTTATGTTAGAGAACAATGAAGTCAAGAGGGGGCAATTTGAGCATGAAGTGGATACATTATACATTTGTAGGTTCTTTTGAGGCCCAACCAGAACATGTGTTCTGAGTTTGAATTGTGTGGCATGAAATTGATAGTGTATTTGTATGAAGTTTTCTTACTATAGTTGGTCATTTCAGGCATCCTCACTATTCTGTTTCAGATTCCAGAAGGCAGTTCCAGAAAAAACACTGGAAAGCAAAGTAGAAGGTATCAAGTGTAAAAGCTGACAAATTCAGCTACTAAAAGTTCATTGCTAGCCAGGCATGGTGGCGCATGCTTGTAATTCCATTACTTGGGAGGCTGAGACAGGAGGGTTGCAGGTTAGTGGCTAGCCTCAGAGGCCCTCCACAACTTAGTGAGACCCTGTTTCAAAATAAAGAATAAAAATAGGGCTGAAGGTGTAGTTCAGAGGTAGAATGCCCCTGGGTTCAATCCCCAGTACCATGAGAAAAAAAAAAAAGTTCACTGCTATCTGGATGTGGTGGCGCATGACTATATTACCAGTACTTGGGAGGCTGAGACAGGAGGATCATAGGTTCAAGGCCAGCCTCAGCAACTTAGTGACTTATTTGTTTCAAAATAAAAAATAAAAAGGGCTGGGGTGCATAGCTAGAAGTAGAATGCTCCTGGGTTCAATCTCCAGAACAACAACCAAAAAGTTAATCAAATGTCTTTATTAGCCTTTTTCCTCTCTTCAACCATGGTCTGAGTGAAGACCATGATCTAACTGAAGGCCATTATTTACTGTCAATTGCAAAGCCTTTGTGAAAATTGTAAATGATACAAGGGGGAAAAGGGGAGTAGAATGAAAATAATTGAAGAAAAATATTTTTGCCATTTAAATACCATAAACCTTGCCAAATTTATAAACACAATAATCCTTTGCACACTTTCTGAACCAGATTTCTAACTGTTGATCCTCATGCTTCACAATAATCAAACAAAACCTGGAAGGGCATCTCAGTTAATCATTTCCGTGTACAGTTTTATAATTCATTGATTCAATAATTTAACCATAATCAGTCATGCCATGATCATTTAATTTAATAAGGAGTCAAAACCTGAACTATTAGTCTCTGTAACTGTATTTATTGACTTAAAATCTGTGACAGAAACAAATTCTGGTCACTATACTAACCATTTAATATTTGAAATTGACCATGATCATTGTTAGTATTTTCAACCTAACTAAAATCAAGCTGACTACTTTCTTTTTAAAAGATAAAAATATGTTATATCTCTAATGGTAACTTAAGAAATTTAAACTCTGCCCAAATTTGCCACCTTCCTGCCAGAATTTGCCAAATTCAAAATTCCGGGGGGAAAGTGGTTTTTCAAAACATTTAAAACCCTGGAACGCTTGCTTAAAAAGATATGTACATAAAGATCAAAGTATAAAGTAAGTCAAGCAGGCCTCTATGGTTGAAAAGGAGAATAAGCAGAGAAGATGCTGGTGATGGCCACCCATGATCCTTCAGCCACCCTGGAGGTCCCTCAAACAGTTCCCTGAAAGTGGCTTTCTGCATCTCTCTGTCTGGCATCATTATCAAGCCTCAGCAGTATGCTTAAAGCATAGTGGGGCAGGCTGAGAATGCTCCCCATCCCATGATCAGCAAGGGATGGGGAGTGAAGGGCAAATACCCCTGCTTCCCCACTTCTCAAGACAATTCTGAAGTATGGTCCATAATGCTTCTCAGAGGCTTCCCACAGAAACTGAGCCTATGTTTCTCATAGCAATATCTTGTTCACTGATACACCTTTTTATTATTTTCCTCCCTGCTTCATTTCCTCACAATGTAAGCAAGAATAACTTCACAAACAAGGCAGAAATGGGGAGGGAACTGACCAAGCCATGCCCATCCTGTTACCCCACCCTAGATGGCCGTTAGGTGTTCCTGTACACTTTGAAAATTAGAGCTACTTTGAGTCACTGTTTTTATGTTGTAAGTGTGTTGGACTTGCTGCAATCACATCCACAGCACAGGCCAAGCATGGATGCAAGCTTCCTCTCCATCGAACAGGTGCCCTCCTTAAATCCCACCACTTCTCTAGAGTTGAAAAGTAGCCTACATACCTCAACTATCTCCACCAACAAGATAGAACAGATCAAGCAATCAAACGGAATATTTCTATCCATGTAGGAGTATAGGCTTCTACCACCTGTCATCAGCAATCTATTCCTGTTTTCCCATTATCCATCTAGGGATTTCTTGTTATAATTATATGCCACATAGGACATTCTGGTCAATGGCAAGCTATATATACAATTATGATCCCATAACATTATAATACACTAGAAAATTTCCTATTGCCTACTGATACTCTGGCCATTATAATGACTGATACTCTAACTATTATAATGCTGTGTAATGCATTGTTCATGTGTTTGTGATGATGCTGATATAAACAAATCTACCAGGATTTCAGTTGTACAGAGTATAGCAATATTATATGCACAGTACATACTTGATAATTATTGTGTCCCTGGGTCATGTATTTACTCACTATACTTTTTATCATTATTTAGAGTATATTCCTGCTCGTAAAAAAAAGTTTGCTGTAAAGTACTATCCCATATTACTCTGGAAGTAGCCTCCTAAATCTTTTTTATCATGTATCTTGATTGCATTATTTTCTCTTGTGTTTAACTTTGTGCTCTGTTTATTGTGGCCCTGGGAGCAACAGGCTATACCATATATTTAAATAGCACACAGCCTAGATATATAGTAGATTATGCCAATTGGGATTGTGCAAGTAATGCCAATGCTCTATGACATTTACACAACAATAAAATCACCTAATGATTCATTTCTCAAAAGAGCACAATACATAATACACACACAGAGATGGGATACACAAATGCTTAGATTCTTGCTTTATGATCACCAAATCATACAGCTGTTAAAATAGAGCTGCTGTTTGCAGTAACACAGAGACAACCTAAAACCAGCACGTCTCTCTTCTTGACACTCTAGTGCATGTATTCAAACTTCTACACATGATTCGGACATTCTACCAATCTTTTGATGCCCAATTTTGGCTTCACATTAGAATCAACTAGGGAATTCAACAATTCCTAAGCCTGGGCTACACTGCAGACCAGTTGACGCAATCTCTATGTGGGGTCCCAGGCATTCACATTAAGTGATTCCAGTTGTAGGCTAGGCTAGGCACCACCATGCCAGATGAATTTGGAATGCATTTTAGATTTTTTCTTACACATCCTTTTGTTAATAATGTCATACTGGATATGGGGTTACATAAGATAAGAATGTTTCTATAGGAAATATTGACTAAAAATATTGGCTTGAAAGATACATGTGTTCTGTGAAATCAGTTATAAAAAGGAAAAAGTGTTCAATCAGGAAGCTAATAATTAATAATCAGAAGGCATTCTGTGGAGTGTGCCTGTAATTGCTATGGGGAGCATTAGTTGTGTATGCATGACCGTTGCAAGGGGTTTTGCCTATAGTTTTTATATTAATTAATTTATTTATTTTTTGTGGTACTGAGGATTGAAACCAGGGGCATTCTACCTCTAAGCTATTACCCCAGCCCTATTTTATTTTTATTTTTGAAACAGGGTCTCACTAGGTTGCTGAGGGTCTCGCTAAGTTGCTGAGAGTAGTCTTGAAACTGTGATCCTCCTGTCTCAGCCCCCAAGTATTGGGATTACAGGCATGCACCACTACACCTGGCTTGTGTTTTTATAAATAACTGATAAATCTATTTTTTGCTCTAAACTCCTAGTGCTTGGCTTATCTCATCTCTACCGTTTTATTTATATTCTCCTTTCAAAAATAGGTTTCATTTAAATACAACAGCAAACTGTTATATTTGAAATTTTCCAAATAGGCCATGTCTCTCCTACTTCTAGGCCTTCCCACTTGCTTTGCTATCTCTCCTTGGAATACCCTTTTCCCTCTCTTATTCCTATTCCCTTCTCCTAGATCATTCCTTATCCTTTGAGATTTTGCCTACAAGATGTCTCCTATGGGAAAAACCTCCCCCAATCCCCAAGGCTAGATTAAATGTCTGATCTATGGATTCCCATAACAGCCTGCTCTCACCTTGCAATTGCTTGATCACATTAAGCTTCATCCAATCAGAGACTCATAATTGCCTGACCCATGGTAGGAGTCACAAGTATTTGTTAAACAAATGATTCACTCTAAAGCTATTCATTTCCAGCACCACCATCACTACCAAACTCCAATCCCTCAATCAAATATTATCCTTTGTGCCACATGTGCTGGCTGCTGTTAAATTATGCATTATCAAATTAAAACCTTCAATTACTAGTCTGGATAGTGTTAATGATTCTGTGGATGTGTCTGTCAGCATGCAATAATTTCAAACTCTCCTTGTATACATCACACTAAAGCATTTATTCTATTCCCCAATTTGTGAAAGCCCCCTCCACATGACCCATTCTGGACCCTACTGCTGCCTTTCAACCATCCTGGCCCTAGGCAAATGGACAGCATGAGTACTTCAAGGATGGTGAACAGGAGATGTTATTCTAGGATATCATTCGTGCTGATCTTATCCAGTCAAACAGTCTAATTTATACAGCCCCTCGACCCTCTGACAGTTCATTGACATGGTTATGTGGGGCATAAGACACAAATGCTATTTTGTGTTTGATACCATCAATCCCACATGATTTTCTTAGCACAAATGGGCTTTCATCCTGAAGTTCTTGATGTCTCTAGTGATAATTATATTACTGGAAAGCCAACATTAGGCTACCTTAACTTAAGCTACTAGCATCCTAACCTATACTCATATTCAAATTCTTAATAGTATAATGATGAGGAAGAAAATTAAGACAAAGAGGAAAACATGCATGACCAAGCAATTTAAGACTATTTTCCCAAGTTCAGACTGAACTGAAACTCTAATATTTAAGTTCATACTTCAAATAAAGTGTTTAGTTCAATTTTATTTCTTGCTGACAAATTCCTCCCATTCAACCTAAGTATAAAAGCTGAAAAAGCTTTTTCAGATGTCAATTGCCTATACAAAACAACATTCTGATGAGTAGTAAAGTATATATTAATTAGAAGCATATGGAAACTGATTCCCTTCCAATTAAATGTAGTTGTGAAACTGGAGAGTAAAAGAGAAGCATTTAGCAAAACATTCTTGAGTCATGCTGAATACACAAAATTTATTAAGGGAAATACATTTGTTCAAGTTTAAAATGTGGCTATATGTTTTTGCTTCCAGCAAGTGGGCCAACTCAGCAATAAAGTTTTCATCATTAAGAATATCATTTTGATTTATTTATGTATATATGTTCATTATTTGACCCACTTCCTTTTTTAAGAATCAGGAAAGAATGAAGGTGAAATGTTTGTGGGAGCAGGGTTTAGATATGTGTGCAATGTTTCATTTCTTGAACAAAAGATATTTGAAAGAAGGATGGCAAAATGATAACATTCATCAAATCTGCCTGGTGGGTACATGTATATCAATTTTATTATTTTCAATGTTTGAAAAAAATCACAGTAATAAAAGTATGCAGGCAATATGTCAGGATAGATAAGAAGACAGCATTTGGTTTGAGATATCTGGTGCTGCTTGCTAGTTCCATGACTTTTGTGATCCAAGTCCCAGTTTTATAAAATAGGGAAATTATTAATTGCTGAAGGGTAAATACTATCTATAATCTGGAGAAAAGACGTGTGTATGTATGTCTTAGGCCATGTCCCCCTAGAGACAGACTTTGAAATCTAGATTTTTCTCAGGACTTTTATTGGAGAGTGCTGTGAAGAATACTACTAGTTAAGAGGTGAAAAAAGCCAGATTGGGCAGAGGGAGAAGTTGAGCTATGATAGGTTGCAACAGAGGCTTCAACCAATCCTATGAGGGCACACTGTAGTGGAGATGGCTCTTCAGAGTTATCCAGAACCAAAGTAAGGGGCCCAACCTTTGTACCTTTACATCTAACCTCTAAAGCAATGGATGAAGGGTACATCTAGGGAAAGGACAAAACCTTTGCTAAGGCAGTGCCCTTCAGTCAAAGGCAATGCCTTGAGAGGAAGTAAGAAAAGAACTGTCAGCAAGCAACAACCCTACCAGCTGGGAAATGAGAGCTTCAGCCCTGCAGAGAGAATCTGAAATAAGCACCTCAGCATCCACTACAGTCAGAACCTGGGACCCATTCAGATAAAGGTAGGAAAATTGTGCAAAGGTCGAAAGACAAGGGGGGTAAAGGATTAAGGGGAAAAAGTTAGGTCCCTGGGTTCTATATGGAATGGGATGGGATCTGAGAACCTGAAGGAAAAGTTGGCTGTAGCAGAATGGGAGCTCTGTAACTCTGACTCTTCATACACTTTTATTTTATGGTATGTCCCTGCTATTCAGTGTGTGTGTGTGTGTGTGTGTGTGTGTGTGTGTGTGTGTGTGTGTGTGAGAGAGAGAGAGAGAGAGAGAGAGAGAGAGAGAGAGAGAGAGAGAGAAACAGAGAGAGAGAAAAAAAAACAGAGAGAGAGAGAGAGAGAGAAATAGAGAGAGAGAGAGGAGAGAGAGAGAGAAACAGAGAGAAAGAAGGGATTGAACGTGGGAACATTCCACCTCTGAGCTACACTTCAGCCCTTTTTGCTTTTTATTTTGAAGCAAGGTCTCACTAAGTTACTGTATGCTGGCCTCAAACCTATAATCCTCCTGTCTTAGTCCCCCATGTACTGGGATCACCACCATGCCCAACTCCTGCTATTTTCTAGTACAAAATGTATGTGTAATCTCCAGCTAAACACTGCTGAGGCCAGAGAGTTTTAAGAAGGAAGCAACATACACATACCTGGCATCAGTATTCCCATGTGATCAAGAAGCCAAACCAAAGAACATGAGAAGAAGTTGAAATAAGGGTAAACAAGTCAGGCCATTCCCTCTTCCTCACTATACCTACAGCTGGGAGATTCAGTTTCCAGAGCCAATCCTTGGAGTCTTGTATTCTTTTTTAACAAGGAGAGGGCTAATTCCTTGTAACACCCTTCCTCCCATCTTTCACAATGTTATGGGTGAACTAGGGCAACCATTTCACATCTCAAGAGGAATGGGGTATTTTTAATTTTTTACCACTTTGAAACATTCACCCTTTTCAGAAAAGAAAAAGAAATTTAAAATTTAAAACTTGATTATATTTAGCCAAAAACTATTCTCTAAAGTTAAGGCAGCTTTCCCAAGCAGGCTGCAGTATCAAAGTGAGATAGAATGGCTTTCCCGAGAGAATAATTTGTACAAGAAATTCAGAAACTACATTTAATTAGGTTTTAAGCATTATGTTTGAACTTACCAGTTTTATCATATCAACCATTGGCAGTCACTTATTTATAGACAAATGTTCTGTCGTACACTCATTTTATTGCCCCTAACCATTCAATTTGGATTTGAGACATATTGTTTAGTTATAAGGACTCTGAAAATATTTGGAGTTAAAATAATGAAACACCAGAGAAGAGTGTTGTTTACTTATTTGCACAATGGGAAGACTTCTATTTTGGCTCTTTCCTTAGACATTGCTTTTTGACCAAATCCTTAAGCCTCTTTGCATTTCAGTGTTTTCATCCGAAATGCAGCACAAGCACATATTACATCCAATTAGCCCTACAGGTATGGATTAGAAACAAAATAGATAATTATTGATTGGAGCTAGATTGCATCTTTATTTCCAGATTTCTTATAAGCAGTGAAATAAATAGACAGAAGGGAGCCGTAGAGTAAAAAAGAGGTTCTGAACTAGTCTACTAGTGTGCAATGATTTCTAGCGGCTCTTAAATGGCAATGGAATCCACTTAGTCCACAGAACTAGTGATTGAGTAGACTTGAGTTTATTTCATTACTGATAACACTGTTAGCCTCTGCCATCCAGCTTGGGTGACTTCATTCCCTATACAATTCAAAGCCAAACACATTGTGTGCCTATTCCTGTAATTCATTCATACAAGTGAGAGAAAACAATAAATATAAACTACTGTAAATTTAGCTTTCTAAAGACTACCCATCTACTCCCCCTCCCACCTCTACCATCACTGGGGAAAATGAGAAAAAATCACATTAAAGATTTTGTCATGGGAAGATATGCATTCTGACTATGATGACACTAAAACTACACATGCACACATACAACTACCTAAAAGGAAACCTGCTGGAAAATTCCTTCCTCTTCTTTAGCTTTGCAAAAGCTGTTTTTCTTGTCATATCCATTTATGCTTCGGGTTTTGCTAAAAGAAAGCATGGATGTGGAGCAGGCATATGTGGGTGAGTTGTTTTTACTCATCTTTAATTAAGACTGAATGTGGGACCTGATGTTCTCACACACAATCAAATGTAGTGACCATACAATTCAGCCAACATATGGTCTCTTTCCCCAAGAGCTACAATCTTGTAGGGCCAATGATTATAGAGAATTGTCATGAAATACTATTTTTCTTTGGATATGATTTTTCAACCATTTAGAATTATAAAAAAAAATCTTAGCTTACAGGCTGTACAAAAAACAGGCAAGAAATGGGTCAGATGAGCCATAGATTGCCAATCCCCAATCTAGATTAGTAGTTCCCATACTTGTCTCTGCACATAGAATTACCTAGAGAAATTTTTCAATTTTCAGTGCTCAGGCCATACCCCAGACCAATTGAATCACAATCTCTGGAGGAATGGCATCAGTAATTTTGGAAGCTCCTCAGATAATTTAAGGGTACAGACAAGTTTGAGACTCACTTATCTCTAAACTGAGACTATCCTTTTAGATGCTAGTCATATTCTTTGCTTTGGCTTCTTTGTCATTCCTAATGTCCCTAGCAAAAGACCTTATGCTGGTGAAAGGGTAGATTTCAAAAGTAAAAAAAAAAATCTTTATTATCAAGTAAATTAATCCAGTCATATTTGAAATATAGTAGGTGGGGAGGGTACTTTACTGTTTTTCTTAACTTGGGTGTCTCCCAGCAAAAAAATGCCTCCAGGAGAGCAGTCTAAGATAGGTTGTTCATTTGGGGACATGGTTCCAGGCAGCAGGAAAGGGAAACCTAAGAAAGCAAAATAAGGAAGAAAAAAAGAGCAAATACACAGCTACCATATCAAGATGGTCACTGCATTGGTCAAACTGAGACTTAATCCCACGGGATCCACTGAGGAACTATGCAGAACACAATTCAAAATTGTCTGCACATGAAAAATAAGAGGAACATTCACCCATTAATTCTCATTCCCTATTTGTCAAGGGCTATCCCAGGGATTAACTCCCTCACACTTCCTAATTTTACATATTGGAGCAATGAACCAAAGTGTCCAGCAGCAAGCTCCAGGCAGCCAAAATCACATGCTATAGGGATACATGTTCCAAAAACTGGTTACCACAGCAATGACTAGAGAAAAGGTGGGCTAAGATAGGAGAGAAGTTTACCAAGAGGTATGCAAAACACTGTCCAAGAGTCATTAGAAGCCAATGTTTTAGAAATCCATGTAAGTACTTCAATAACAGACTCAATAAAACCTTAATACAAAACCACTTTAGATAATACTATAACTGAAATGTGTTCCTCCAATGTTACATGTTGAAGCCTTAACCCCCAATATGATAGTATTTGGAGATGGGACTTTTACAATGTAATTAGGTTTACATGAGGTAATGAGAGTGGGCCACCCATTGTAGGAGTAGTGTTCCCTTGTAAGAAAGATTTAGAACTACTTTTTCTAAAAGCAGTGACTTTTCACTTGAGCCTAGAGATGCTGAAAGATAACTAAAAGCAAGATAAAAGTTTGGTATCTTTGCCTTCATTTTGTAGATGTCTCTTCTACTATTTTAAACTTTGGGTCAGATTCCTTCTCAACTCTGTATTTAGACATGTTAATCACTTAAGGAGTGCCTGCCTAAAACTGGTAATATGCAATTGATTAGTCCCAAATTTACCTAACATCTCTCATCCCTTTTCTAGGTTGAAAGCACCAAGATAAAAGTAATTAAGGTGTTTTTCAGATTTTCAGGGGCATCATAGTCATTGTCAACTGCCAACTTTCAAAACTTTCTGTTCCAGACCCATGGTTCGGTGTCTAGAAGTTACCAGTCATTGCCATAAACTTTCCAGGAACAGCAAGACTTGCAGGCAGATTACCTCATAATGAGGCTGCCCCATCCCCAACCCCAGCAAGAGCAATCATCTCAAAACAGAAACTGAATTGCCTCCTCCAGGATAAGAACTTCTCCAGGATCATACAGAAACAGTCATGAGATAATGATCAACCAGACCACAGTTCGACTATGCATACCTCTTTCCCCCCTGCCCTAATTCCTCCCCTATTTAAACTTGAGGTTCATGTCAGTAGCCCTGAAGATGGGACTGAGGACACTTGGTCCCTCCTAGCTTCCCAATATAGCTATCCTGAATAAATTCCTTTCCTACTTCACCATTACATTATTCCTTTGATATTTGGGGCAAGCAGCCAGACCTGGTTTGTTGATACTCCCCTAAGTTAGGCACCCTTTTGGCCTAGGACCCCAGAAACATCCTTATAAAACTTGTACTCTTACAGTTTCCACCATGTAAGAACACAGCAAGAAGGTGGGCACCAGCAAGCCAGGAAGACAACCCTCATCAGAACCTGACCTTGCCGGTGCCCTGATCTCAGACTTCTAACCTCCAGAAACATAAAAAAAAATAATTTCTATTGTCTAAGCCACCCAGTCTACAGTATTTCATTATGGCAGCCCAAGCAGACTAACATAAATAACTCCTCTTTCTTTAAAACACAATGTTAACAATGATGTATCTTTAATTTTAGCAATAAAGTAAAATGACACAATTAATCAAAGTTGAATTTAAACTCTTTCCTAACTGTCCCTGTCTATTGTCACTATTCTACTTAGTTATATCAAACTGAAGTTCAAATCAGATACCAAAGTAAAAAGAATATATAATATAAACATATACGCTTGAAATCTTTCCACATAAAAAAAAATAACTAGTATGAAGGTTTTGGGCTATTTTCTCCCCAGGCATTTTTACATGGTTGAGATGTGTCTTTGTCACATTTCTATATTTGATTTGAATTTTAAGACCTGATGAAGTTCTTAACTTTTGGTCATAACATACATAGCCTCCCTCTGCCCTTCCAAAATGGACTCGGTGTTTTCCTAACTATCCCTTCACATTTTCCCAGGGTCTGAAACATTCTCTACACCCTACATATCTATATCTTTTTAGATTCTTGTCTGTTTTCCAAGGTGCTGATAAGCTATAACTTCCTAGTTACCTTTCCTTTCTTCTCCTTTCTATCTTAAGTCTATCATCCTTTAAACTTTCTTTCTGAATTTTTCACTTTATTCTAATCATAAGACACAGAGTGCTATGTCTGTGGACTGAGTCCCCTTCCCATGCTCCATCCCCCACCTCTATCTTTTTTTTGTGTGGTACTGGGGATAGAACCTGGGGGCATTCTACCTCCAAGCTACAGCCCCAGCCCTATTTGCCATATATATATATATATATATATATATATATATATATATATATATTTTTTTTTTTTTTTTTTTTTTTTTTGGCGGTACTGGGGATTGAACTCAGGGGCATTCTACCTTCAAGCTATACCCCAGCCCTATTTTTTATTCTTTATTTTGAAACCAGGTCTCACTAAGTTGCGGAGTGCCTCACTAGGTAGATGAGGCTGGCCTTGAACCCGGATCCGGTCTCAGCCTCCCAAATGCTGGGATTACAAGCGTGTGCCACCATGCCCAGATCCCAGACCTATTTTTTATTCTTGATTTTGAAACAGATTCTCACTAAGTTGCGGAGGGCCTCACTAAGTAGCTGAGGCTGGCCGCGAACCAGGATCCTCCAGTCTCTGCCTACCAAATGCTGAGATTACAAGCGTGTGACACCACACCCAGCTCACCCACCACTATCTTAATGGATTATCATTTCTGCAGGGGCAGGACTTATCTGTCTCTGGATTTCCCACCATAGAAGGGCCTCCATAAATCCTTATTGAATTAATGAATGAATGTTAAACTTGTCTCAACTGTAAGCTATGTACCACCACTCTTGATACTTGTTAACTATCCCCAGGCAAATATTAAAATCCTGAGGGATAGTATGTTTGCCTTAGCAGATATTAAAAGCCAGAGTTTCTGAATGCATTTCATTTTAGAGTGTTACTATGTTAATATCACAGCATGCCATGGAGGCCTTTAGGAGGAAACATTCAGAAAAATGCTGCCTGAATCTTTCTCAAGAAATGAACTATTTCTCTAAGTATAAGGCCTAGCCATGCGATTTCAAAGAAGGAAAAGAGCTAGGCAAGATCACTTTCTTTTCCCACCCCCCCAGTCTTCTGTGGGGTCCTCTCTTTAGTAGAAACCAGCTAGCAAGGGAGGTTGGGTGGTACAGTTCAAAAAGGTTGGCTTCCCTGAGACACAGAGAAGGGCAGAGAAGCACAGATTCTGTTGTAACAAAGGGAATGAAAAGAGAATGAGAGCTAGTAGATAATGGGCTTCACAGCTACCATGGTTGCATATGAGCTAGAAGAATATGTCTACCATGGTTAGACCCTACTATTAACCACATAGCCCCTGTGTGATATACCTGCCAATTCTGTCCTTTTCAAGTTAGTATAGACTCATACTGATAGTTTACATTGGATCGTGACTGTTGGCAGGCAGGACACATTTGTCATATATTCATTTTCTAATATTAGAAGCATGTGATTCTGTACTCAGAGCAACAGCATGACATATTCTCTCTATCCCATTGTTCAGGACTTATCAGGTAAGGAAGGACACATGAGCATTACTGTGAGCCAAATGAGTAGACTTACTTTGGAACACAGTAACTTGCTTTATTACAAGTTCAGCATGTTAGCTAGCCATTCCTGGTTTTGCCATAGTCCTTGCCTCAACAGAAGTTCTCCTAATATTTTGAATATCCCTGGATTTTCTAGGCTCCATCCATTCTATTGAATTCATTGTGACAGCACAAATATCTTCAAACTGCAGTGCTATGGTTTTCTTTTAAACTGGCTTCTTCATAAAACCCACTTATACTACTTATCTCTCCATGGAGCAGATTTTGTCCTCCCATCTGCCAGGGGCATAAAACTATTGGATGAGTGGCCACTGTCTTCCAAAACCCTGCACTATGACTAGAACTAGCTTCTCCATCAGTAAACAATAATTGCTCTTGTTCTTCCAGAGCCAATATCAGTGGGGAGAGTACATGAGACTTGGGGGTGGGGAGCTCCAACTCACTTTATTTACAAACCATCTAGCATTTTTCTGAAGGACACAAACTTCTGTGGTGACTGACATAGCCAGTTTTAGTGTCTATCATTTCTTCTTGGCAATGGAATCCATTTGGTCCTGGTTAATCTTGTGTGCAGGCAAGTCCTGCATTATCTAACCCAGAATGGAAATATGAAACTAGAAGTTTATGCCATGCTGCTTTTAATACTCCTTCTCATAGATACCCATGACCAGCAACATGCTAAGAGGTGTTTCTCAAAATCTGAACTTCCACGAAGTATCCAGTTCAGAACTTTGGGGGTCACTGACTTGGTCTATGTTACAAGTTGAAATAGATCTGAATATTAGCCATTTAGAACTGCAATGTCATGGTGTATGTATATGTGCACCATGCTTTAATTTTTTTCTAGAGCAGCAACCTATTCCACTACCCATGCATATTAATGTCTTTCCAACAATTCATTGTCCTTCCTCAATGAAAGCAGTCAGGAGTATCCCACATGGGGTATATGTGTTCTCCAAAATCACGCATATTTAAGGTAGATAGTGTTAAAGCAATCAATATATTCCAATTGGCAGTACCTTATGTTTTTTAATCCACTGAATTCCAAAGAATGCAGTGGAGCTAGTCAGCCCTCGAGGCTTTTTTTTTAAATTTTCCATTTCATTTTCCATTCTCTGCACTGTATGTGGTCCACCATTATGATTAGAGTGTGTGGCACCATTACCTCAGCATCACCATTAATTAGGAATTCAGTGATGTGGTGATGGATTTATCTAGCAGAGAATACTGTTGTGCTCAATAAGTCTCAAAGAATATTCTGTCATTAGGAGGCAAATTTTCATTGCCCTATGGCAATACCATAAATGTATATTGCAAGCATTCCCAATTAAAGGCAAAATAAGGCTAGCTGTCCTCTATCATTGAGACAGAGAAAATTCCATTTGCCAAATTAATTAATTCATGCCATGTAGCCAGGTCTAAGTTATCTGGTCCCAAACTATGACCATGATATTTTTGCAATTAACAAAATTCCAGAGTCAAAGATGAGAATAGCAGGGTGCTCCTTATCTGTAACTTAGTGTCTATTTGCTAAAATCCAGCAAGTTATCTTTCTTAAATTTGGGCTAAAGAATTTTAAGACAATAAACTCCTAGGCAGAGAAGAACACACATTTTTAAAGTTTTCTGTGAGCATTAGAGTCTTCATCACATGAAATTGCTAGTTTTGTAACTTTTAAAAAAAAGAATATCGGAATTTACATATGGTTCAACTATCCTCCCACCACAGGAGACCAATAACTACACCCAATATTCCGAGAAGGATTAGAAGATAAATAAGTTCCTAAGAAATAGTATTATTTAAGATGATGGGCCTTGGTCCTGGCCACAGGTTTTAAATGTGTGTATGTCACTTATCACTATGAACTGCATTATGATATGAGACTATAACGTACCCATAAAAGTATAAAAATAAATAAAATGGTAAAAATAAATACTTCTTTCAAGAATTAAGTGTTGGAAAAGTGTGTGTGTGTGTGTGTATGTGTGTGTGTGTGTGTGTGTGTGTGTGTGTGTGTGTGTGTTACTAGGGATTGAACCCAGAGGTATTCTATCTCTGAGCTATAGGAGTACACCACCATGCCTGGTTTGGAAAAGGAGATTTTTTTTTTTTTTTCCGGTACTGGGGATTGAACTCAGGGGCATTCTATCTCCGAGCTATACTCCCAGCCCTATTTTTTAGTCTTTATTTTGAAACCTGGTCTCACTAAGTTGCGGAGTGCCTCACTAGGTAGCTGAGGCTGGCCGCGAACCCAGATCCTCCGGTCTCAGCCTCCCGAATGCTGGGATTACAAGCGTGCGCCACCACGCCCGGCTCTGGAAAAGGAGCATTTTTAAAAAGGAAATAAAAATAGTTGTCATAAAGGAGATATTATAAAGGGATGACAAAAATCCTAACTAGACTTTTTTAACAGTAATGTTGGCAATTCTATTGATAGTTCAGGCTATTATCTTATCAAATATATATTCTGGTTTTAGAAAATAGTTGTAAGTTATATCATGCTATATTACATGTAATTGTATTGGTGCCATTTGGCACATATGCATATTTTCTCCTTGCTAGAATAGTAATTTTAATAGCTTTGACTTTGTATGCCTTTAGATTAGGTATGCACTTTAAATTTCTACATATTCCCTACCATTCCCTATTGTTTTATACATAGTCACTTCATATATTAGGTACCTTCATGACCCATGAAGGCATTAGAATGTGAAATCTTGCTATTAAAAATGACACACAAATTATATAAGAATTGTACAACTGATAAAAGTGTTGATGCCATTTTCTAAGCTGAGAAAAATATGAAGAGGAACATTTCTTTAAATGACAAGTCCTCTACAACATTAAAAATGGATTCAACTTGAACCAGACATGGTGGCACATGCCTGTAATCCCAGTACTTGAGAGGCTGAGATAGAAGGATCATAGGTTTGAGGCCAACCTCAGCAACTTAGTGAGGCCCTCAACAACTTAACAAGACTGTATTTCAAAATAAAAATAATACAGCAGGGGGTATAGCTCAGAGGTAGAATATCCCCTGGTTCAACCTCAGTACCTCAAAAAAAGTATTCAACTTTAACACATCTTGTTTTCAGCTAAATGTTTAAGAAATACAACTATTATATGAAGTGAAATACTTGGGGAATTATTGAGACAAACTTGAAATGAGAACTAATGCGATTTCAAAAAATTCAAAGACAAAAGCATTTAGAAAATAAAAAAGGTTTTCTTTCAATACAGTACAAGGGAACAGGGCTTTAGAAGCAATTGTTTGAAAAAAAACATATGTGTCTGTGTTTATTGGGAAAAAACAAAAGACTCCCATTAGTCTTTTCATAGTAGAAAAACAAAAACTTTCTCATGTGATTATCAAATCCACTAAAGTTGTGCCATTTCTTCAGATACCAGAACTAAAGTTATTTTATCCAAATGAGTCCAGGCATACAGGAAATGTGGAAGATGTCATTTATTCTGGGATCAGATCTAGGAAAGTTAGGTATTATTTTGAGTTTACTGCAGAATACAAAATAGTTTGGTTTCCCCCTAACTTCAAAGCATCATGTATATACTAAATCTATTAATAAGGGAGGTGGGTAAAATGTATGTTTTACTTCCACAATGAAGAGGGCTTCCAAGTTAGATAAATGTACATTTGGGTCCTAGCTCTGCTACTTCATTCTGCTAGTGCTCAATGGTCTTCCTTCTCCCCTCTTCTTCCAGAGAACCACATCTGGACTACATTTCTCAGCATCCATTTTAGTTCTGTGTTGCCCTGGGATTGAGTTCTAGAATAGAAGTGGTATGTGCCATTTCCGGGCCGAGCTTGTCAAAAGCTCCCATGTGCAATATCCATGTTTTTCCCCCATCTGCCACCTATGAAGTGAGAAGTCTGAGCACCCAAAGGAGGATGAAGCCAAAAGAGGAAATAAAGCAACCCTGGAAAAGTGCATAGAACAACATTCCATCCCCCCTACTCCTTCCATCTCCTCTAACCTTCATGGGACTGGAGATGAGCAAGAAAGGGAATTTAAAATCACAGACACATTGGGTTTATTTGTTAAACTATTGGCTTATACTGACAAATATTCTGTATGCCAGTGTTAAAATTGGTGAATTTCTCTAAATGTAGATTATTCTTCAGTAAACTGAGAATAACCATGTATCTAATTCAAGATGTTGGCATGAGAATTAGTAAGAAAACCTTTGTACAGTACCAAGCACAATGCTTGGCACACAGTGAACGATCAATAAATATTACCTACTAAAATGGTTCTAGATGTGTGTTAGCTATTATAATATTGGAATAATTTTTAAAAAGAAAATGAGTTCATCTTTTCTGCTTGGTAATCTCTTTCTATCATTGGTCACATGCAGAACCCCATCCTTACATTTAGCCAGTGATAATACCTTATATGCTGATTACAAGTACTCCTTTGAAGATCTGGAATCCTACCAGGCTGGGATTAATGTTGAACTGAATAAGTCACCCTTACAATAGCTGCTTGAACCACCCAAGTGTACCAAATCACTTTCCAAAGTGAAAACTCTGAGGAATGTCTATTAGGCATTATATCCCCAAGCACAGAAACTCCCATAAGCTTCACATCACCATGGACTCAACAGAACAGCAGCCTACCCAGAAACTCTGAGCCAATCAAAAAGGATGCTGCCTCTTCTGTCATCATTGATTATAGTGTATTAAGGTCCCCTAAGGAATAGTACTTAATAAATGGCCTTGCTTAATAGGTGTTAACTAATTACACCTAGAAAATCCCCCATCTACTCAAGGCAAGTTTTGCAATACACCATGTAGGGAAGACCCAAGTTTTTACTTAGATCCTTCAAATGCCTGTTTCTCCTTGAGGTAGAGTATGGAGGCAAAAGAAGTTTTCTTAGTTTCCCAAGTTGGGCACCTGAATACATTGATTCTGTACTAGAACTTCTTTATCATCAGGTCCTAAAAATCAGTTTTTAGAGAATAAAATATGTCAAATTTCTACAACAAAGTGGTAGAAACCAACCTGAGCTGTTCCTCAGTTTGATTTCATCTGGAATCTCAAGTAATATTGTGCTGATCACTGTGGGTGAAGTGCAAAGCACAAAAGAATACATTTTACTTTGGCATAGGGCTCTGCTCATAATAGTTCAGAATATAAGGGAAGGTTTTGTAATTTGGGGGGAGCAACAGGGTCACATTTTTAAGAACTTGATAGAAGCTAGGAATCCTCTCTGCAGAAATGAACACAAAAAATTGCAGAGCATTTCAAGGAGCTTACAGGCCCTCTCTTTTTCACCTATAACTCTGCAACAGTGGTTTTCACGCTTCAGAGAACATGAGAGTCTTAAAGCAGAGGCCTCCACAGTTTCTGATCCCATTATCTGGGTGGGTGAGAAGTGATGATTTGTATCTCTAACTGGTTCTCAGTGATGCTCCTGTTGCTGTATCTGGTAACCACTCTCTGAGAACTGCCATCTAGCACTCTATGAGGCAGGTTGGAAACCTCACTCCAAGGAGCCTGCTTTTGAGCATTTCAAATGCTAGGAATGAGGGCCCATCAATAAATGATAGGGCAGAAGATCAAAGGTGTTAGCTTTCAGCATCACTCAGCTCTGATCTGTGACCTTCGGTGAATACTCACCTTGGAGCTCGGGAAATCCTTCTAGTATTTTCCTCTGTTTCTCTTTCCCTTCCTGCTACCCTCCACCTTTCTTTATCCCTCTATGTCCCAGGGCCTGTGTTTATGCATCATTTTCTTTCCCCATCTGTCTCTGTATATGCATATGTGTGGGCATCTAAATGACTGAGTCTGCCTCTCTTACTTGTCCCCAATCTCCCTCTGCATACTCTATTATAACAGGAAACTATATGCACATGTTCACATTTTATAATTTGGTGTAGCTATTCAATTAAGTTTTATGACTCATAGTCTTAATTTTGAAGCAGGTAAATGGAATACTTTAAACTTTTCTCTAAGAACATAAAATACTAAAGCCTATGAATATTTGTCCTAGGACAACTCACATCTTGGTTAGCAAAGAAAAATATTCCCATCTTTCTCTATACTGGCGCTATCCACTAGAACTTTTTGTGATGGCAGAAATATTTTGATTCTGCAATGTTCAACTCATTAGCTACTGGCCAATATGGCTACTGAGTACTAAAATACAGCTAGTGTGATGGAGGAAGTGAATTTTTTATCTTAAGTGATTTTAAATTTAAATAGCTACATATGCCTAGTGAACAATGGAGCTCTCTATTATCTACTTTGAGCATTACATAAAGTATATATACAGGGTGCAGAGACCTTTTCTGGTACTGGAGATTGAACCCAGGGGCGTTCTACCTCTAAACTATATCCCAGCCCTTTTAATTTTTTATTTTGAAACAGTATCTCCCTAAGTAGCTGAGGGTCTCACCAAGTTGCTGCGGCTAACCTTGAACCTACAAGCCTTCTGTCTCAGCCTCCCATGTACTGGGATTACAAGCATGTGCCACCACACCTGGCTGTGCAAATACCTTTTTAAATCTCTCCAGCTATGCTAGATCACTTCAATATGAAAATAGAAGTGCATCCATTTCCCTAGCCCTCTCATGAATCTGATGACACAATTGCATAAGGAGTTATATTTTTAACTTATAAATAATAATGTAATTGCAAATAAAGCCAATTAAACAGTGAGGAGATTTTTTTTCCACCAGGCCCCTAAGAGCTGAAAACCTTTTCTCCAAGGAATAACATAACCATCTGTGTGTATCAGTTGGGCCAGTTCTGTTTGCTCCACTTGAATAGGAGCTGAGAGGCACGATCACGAACACCCTAGTCATTCATTAGTAGCTACAGCCAATTACCCTGCACCCCACTGGTCACTAACCCAGAAGCAAGTCTTATTGCAGTCTCCAGACAAATTATCTCAACTCCTGTTTTGGTGATGACTCAGACTTCTCAAGGGATTTCAGAAATTCTAAGAACCTCTCAAACCAAAATTACCTTAAACTCATTCTAATTTCAAGGTAAATAAATACATGCCATGCAGTCCCTTTTCAAAGCTAATATGAGAAATTAAATGAACTGAACTGAGAGGTTGTCGTAATTTCAACAAGATCATAGAATTACTGCCCAGCCACACATTTTAAAACCCCATGAATGATACAGCCTCAGATTCTTTGTCAAGCGTCTTCAAATCCTACTAATCCTACTACAGTTTTGAGCAGGCATAGAAAATATGAAAAGTCTTGTTAGAGACCACATTTATCTCAGAAGACCTGGAAATTCATATCATGGAAATGAAAAGCATATCAGATTTCACTCTATCTTTAATTGGTGTCCAATAATTTCACCATCATCATGGATTACTACCATTTACCAAAGTTCCCCAGGGAAAATCTATTTGGAGTTTCCCAATGTTTACCATATCTATTTATGATAAGCCTTATATTTTATGGTACTTAAGAGCTTATCAATCACTTTCATTTACCCTGACTTTCAATCCTCACAAAACTGGAAAGTAAGTATTACAGCCTCACTTTTCCAGGAGAGGAAATTCAAGCTTTGAGGGTCTTATTGATAGGTGAATGATCCATTAAAACAGACAGATAGGTAGAAAAGAAATCTAAGTCTAATTTGCAGGGAAGGAGGTTTGGGTCAGAGATCTGGGGAATCATATCAAACTCTCCACTGTCTTAAACGTAATACATAATATACTTTGAGAAGCAGAATTGCCATTTCACGTTGAATTAAACACATGGAACCCAGCCCAGGCTGTCCCAAGGCAAATTAATGGAAGCAGAATTTGAGAAAATGCGTTTGAGCCTTCTTGAAGTACATGGTATTGTATGTGAGGCTTTTACAGATGTATTTTTCTGAATCAAGGATTGGCACATTGTATGAGCTTTATATAATGGCATAACTCTTTTCCCTGAAACCAGTCAGAAGTCCGGAACCTCATGATATGTTTACCATAATAAATCACCTAAATATACTTCACTTTGCTAAGTTGTTATCCAATTAGTGTAATGTAAGCCAAATCTATGCAAAGAGCTAGATGAACACAGTTTAAATCTATTAAAGAAATTCACCCCTGAATTTACCTGTTTTGAACACTGAGCCATATTTTTAGGGACAGATTAAGAAACATTCCAGCCTGAATATAGAAGCCCCTTTTCCCTTTAAATTAAATCTATATGAGGATCATAGAACTTTTACAGCCTTTATTTGCAGTTCCAACATGAAGTGATATTCTGTTGAATACTTTTGGGGTAGCTATAGCAACAATGATTGTCACCACATACTACCAACAAAAATACCACCCGCACCCATGACTATTCTAAACTCTTAATTAAAAAGAAAAGTCCAGTTCAAATTTCAGTCAGTAAATTTGAGAGAAAACTTTATAAGAATTGGGAAATCTATTTAGGTTTTACTTCTGTATTTGATTCACATAACTCTGTCTTTCTTTCTTTCTTTCAGGACAACTTAAGTCTGACTTTCTCTCTTCCTACACACACCAGAACCACCCACACTGTTAAGTTTCTGAAGAAATAGAGGTTTCAGTATTTCCTTTTCTAAGGAGTCAATCAGTAATGAGAGCTCCAGAAACACCCTCCAAAAACATACTCCTTTCAAACAATTATCTGTGTGCATGAGAATATTAGGTTTGTCTTTTAGTTTCCCTGTAAGAAGGAAGGAGGATGGAGTAAGAAAGAGAAAAATAGGAAAAAGACTAAAGAAAGGAAGCTAGAAAAGGAAAATGGTGAGAAAAGTAAGGAAAGCAAGTCCAGAAGTCCAGGACGGCGGGGGGGGGGAGAATATGAATATGAAAATGTAATCTATTTAAATCTGGGGGGAAAGTACACAATCCACATAAGTATAAACAGGTTCCATATAGGCCCAGAATGGGATATTCTGTAGTCCACTACTTGCAAAGGCTAGTTCCAGTTCTTCACTCCTGCCTATTTTTATGCATATAACTTGCAGTGCCCAGCCACTGGGACTTTGGAATCAGTCATGAGATTTGTTTTGGCCAATGGGATACTAGCCAACCTGACTAGAACAGAGGCTTGACAACACCTTGTGCAAGTAGGATTGTTTGTTCCTGCCCTTTACTGGTGCTATGAGTACATTCCTAGTCTAGCTTGCTGGAGAATGACAACACAAGGAGCTGAGCCAAGGCACTCCTGTCTTTCCAGCAAAGGCCATCTTTCAGCTGATGGTTACCATCACCAGAGCTATCTGAGCAAGTCCAGCAAGTACCACAAAAGCTACCTTGTCAACTGACAGCTGACTGTAGACATAGGAGTGAGCCCCCACTGAATCGGCTAAATAAATGTTTATTGTTTTAAGCCACCTAGGAAGTTCATTACACACCATTACTGTGGCAATACAGATAAAACCAATACAGATGTGCACCCTGTTAACCAAGGACCTTTATTCTACTTCATTACATCAATGCTTTCTAACATATAATCTTTTAAATGGTATAAGAACTCCATAAAAATTAGAGGATGATCCTAAGACAAATACAGTAAATACAAATTTTTAAAGATAATATGTGTGGCTAATCACTAAAATAAATCACAGCACATTCTCAAAGGTAGTCATTGGAATTTTACAACTGCAGAAAACTTGGAAACAAGTCAGCCAATCTTATTTTAGGATAAATTGAATTTAAGTAATCAAAAGGACATAAGCAACTTTTATTCCTATTCACCAACATTGCACCAACTAATGGATTAAAGAGTTTGCAAATTCTCATGTGCACTCTTAATTGTAACTGAATAGCTATAATAAAAACAGTTTTCTCCAACTGTAGGCTTGAGGGTACACAGGGTAGGTGATCCTTGTTGAATCTGTACTGTCAACTGCCCGAATACTGGGTAACAGCTGCTATCAACACCATGCTCCCTAGTTTACCATAAAAATAATAAATGAATTGTCATTTGAACAAAAAAAATACCTTGAAAACATATGTGGAAGAGCACTGCATTCACCTTCTATAACCTGCACTGTACAAAGACAATACAAGCAATTAGGATAGAACTGTTTCTTTTCCTATAAAGCAGAGTTATGTTTTCTTTAAAATGAGAATTGCTTGGGGGGAGGTGCTTAGAGGGTCATTTGCAAAGGGAAATCTGTGTACTAAGTGAATGAGACCAATGCCTCTCTGAATTCCAAACAATGTGCTTAATCAAAGACCCTGTTAGGCATGCAGCTGAGTCAGCTGAGTAGCATCATGTTGAAATAACAAAAAATGGATTCTTGATTGACAGCAGTAATCAGGGAACAGTGGCATGAACAATCCTTGAATCATTTTATTATGACCTTGGAAAGCATTTTTTTTTTTTTGATTGACAACTTGAAAGAAAGAAAAAGAACACCTTAGGAGAATCTGAAGGATTTCTAGTTTTGTATTTTGATCCCTTTCCAATTCATACGTGGTCCCCCATGGCATGGCAAATATCACTAATATCTCTCCTCAGGAGCTGGAACCCATATTCTTTCCTGCACCTTTTTTTGGGTGGATAGTAGAGTATGGAGAAGAAACTCATTTGATTTACAAAAATTTTCTTAATGTTTGGGGGATGAAAAGACAGCTTACTCTGCTTCCTTAAACCTTTTATTTTTCCCCAGTTTTTAATGGTTTGCAGATGTTAGGAAGATAGTTCAGAGGTGAAGAAATCAGAAATATCCAATGAAAAAGCAATGACATTTCAACTCCTTGAGATCATTCATTCATTCAGAAATTAAATCAAATACTGAATGCCTATTGTGTGCCTACCATGTGTTAAGTGTTGTAGAAACACTGAACAAAGCCTCTTCATAGCCTCTGTAGAAATGATAGTCTAATGAAAGAGAGAGATGTAACTAAGCCCCTATGATATAATATGGGGTACTGCAGTGGAGAGTGTAGAAGTGTTATGGGGGTGCTGAGGAAGGAGCAACTAAATACACCTAAGGAGTGAAGTTAGGGAGGCTTCATGGTAAAAAAGATGGAGCCCATCTTTAAAAGCTTATTAAACATGAGCAACATAATGGGAAAGTTCACATCACCAGGATATAAGAGGGTCTTATAAGAGGGTCTTGCCTCAGAAGCCTAACCAACAAACCCCTATTGTCCTTAGACCTCCATTAACAAGCACTAAAATTTCAAATTTTATAGTGTAGAACTATGGACATGTGTGAATTAATACAAAATTCCAAATGCCTTAGCAAGAGTAATGGTCTCTCATTACATGGGCCTAAAATAATTAGATTCCAGAAACTGTGTTAAGCACAGTGCCTTGTTTGTTTAAAAGATAGGGAGACTGGGATAGGAGGATCACAGGTTCGAGGCCAGCAGCTTAGCAAGACCCTATTTCAAATAATAAAAAAGGCTTGACGGGTATACCTCAGAGGTAGAATGTCCCTGGGTTCAATCCCCAGTACCACATAAAAAAGAGGGACAAATTCTTGGTTCTATTTCCATCAATTCATGTGAAATCTCTGAAATGTATAATGATAGATTTGGCAGCCTTTCCATATCTACCAGAACTATTAGAACAATGAAATGTACTTTGGATTTTGGTTTTGCTCTCTAAAAATAAGATAATTCTTTAATTTTTAAAAAGGGTATGTTAGTAAATAGAAAACAAAATTAGATGTGTTCTTTCCATTGAAATTGTCACGTCAAGGATGCTGTTACACTGAGAAATCTAATCAAGCTGATTTTAAACACCAAATATTGTGGTTTTCCTATGTGAATACATTTTATTTTACCTTTTTTTTTGTCCTTGAGAAAAAAGGCCAAGAACACATACCAATGGCTAAGGAGAGGAGATAAAAAGACAGTGTGCATTTTCTCAAATGAGTTCCTTGAATTTATGGGTTGATGGCAGGGTCACGGAAGTACATTTTGTCATTACCACCTAACTTCTGCTTCTTCACTTTGTAGAGAGTAAATTCAAGGATGAGTACTGAACAGAAGCCAATGCAGCATTTTCAAACACTTCAAAATCTTACTTTAGATCATAAACACATTTAAGCCAAGGAAAAATTAAGAAGCTATGTTTTACAGACTAGAGATGGTAATTTATAGTGTTTATGGGATTTCTCTACCTCTATGTTCAAAATGAAAAGTAGTCAATTTATGGATCTCATAACACCATGAAATAGGAATAATCACTATTTTACAAGTGAGGAAATTGAAGCTTAGAAAGGTTTAGTACAAGGTCATAAGTGAAGTAGCTGATACTGAATTATAGGACTGATATACTTCAAACAACATTCTTTTTCCATCATGACATTATCTGTGATTAAACCACTTTACATTTAATCTATTAAAACACTACATCCTGTTGATGTAGTACATTCTGTACATTATGTTTGATGGAACTAAGTAAAAGGCAGTTGAACTTAGAGACTGGTAATGCTAACAAAAGACACATTTAATAAGTAATCTCACTACAGTTGGAAGCAGGAGATAATATCAATCATGGACAGAGAAGAGTAGAACAAGATCATCTTTTCCTTTCAATCAAATATCAGGGCAAGAAAGGATACAATATTAAAATAAAAGGAAAAACAAAAATAGTTTTTGTATTATTGGAAGCTTAATTACATGGTATGTATGTCTGTGTGTGTGTGTGTGAGTGCATGCGTGCACGCGCGTGCTACTGAGGATGGAACCTAGGGACATTCTACCTCTGACCTACACCTCAGCCCTATTTTATTCTTTTATTTTGAATCAGAGTCTCATTAAGTTGTGGAGGACCTCACTAAATTGCTGAGGCTGGCTGCGAACCTGCGATCCTCCTGTCTCAGCCTCCCAAGTACTGGAATTACAGACATGTGTCACCAAACCCAGCTATATGGCCTTTATGGCAAGGCACTAGTTAAATTTTTTGTTCTTTTTTTTCTCTTTTCTTTTGTCCCTCTCTCCTGAAACCAATATTTGGGCCAGAAACACAATTCTTTTACAATTTTAGATGCTTTATAGTGTGTTTTCACATACACTACTGCATTTCTTCTTTACAACTACTTTATGAAGTGGAATTTATTAATGTTCCCACTTGATAGATGGAGACACTGAGTTCAGAGCAATTTACTGAAGCACTTAAGGCATGATTGACACAGTACTCTGTGACAAGCTTTCTGGGCTCAGGTCTTTGCTCCAGACAACAAATGCACTAATTCTCCCTCCTGCTTTGAGCCAAAGGGAAACTACTTCAGAGATAGATGAGAAAGAATGAAAATCATATAACTCTTCAGACAAATTACACATGAACTAAGGTCAGCTCATGCTGAAAAGCATTTGGCATCGAATTAGTATTCAAATTGATTTCTAAAAGATAAATCTTCTGTCAGAGCCTATGTATGAAAATAAATTATCTGGGGGTTAACAAGCAAATGGGGAAAACACTTAATTGCATCTCAGAATATATTTTATAGTTTTCTCAGAAAGCCATTTTCTACTTCCACATGGTTTGGTATATGAATAAAGTACTAGACACATAGATATTCAATAAATGTGTCCATTGAGAGTTTTTACTATTAAAAACCCCTGCATATGAATTTCCTTTTATTTAAGCAAGCTTGGATCTATACTATCAGGCAAAACTCCCATAGTTTAGAATTAAATAATACCATGACCAAATGACAGTAAAACTAATGAGGGTTTGTTAAGCATTTCTTACAATAATGATGCTGAAAAAAAAACTCTATATCAGTAACATACATTAACAAACTTTCTTCTTCTTGCCCATGGGTTTGTGAATAGGCTGCAGTTGGGCTGATCTTGACTAGACTCTATAGAGGCAGACTTTATGTTTATGTGTATAACACAAGTCTTCAACATTTTGGGAACAGAAACTGCTTGTAAAATGTTCTTCTCATGGTGGATGGCAGAAATGCAAAAGACCAAGCTAAACCATGTGATAATATTTAAACCTTCTGCTTTTCTATGAATCAATATTTCATTGTCCAAAGAAAAACACATGGCCAAGACTTAAACCAAAGTCATTTTTAAAAAACCGAATATCTCCAAGTTTATTGTCAAGAATGTTGGCATGTGGAATGTGAAGAAGTATCCAGAAATTAGGTCATAGAAATAGGGATTTGAAAGCTCTTGAAAACAATGCCAATAAGTCTAGATTTAACCCAAGAATAATGGGGAACTACTGAAGCCTCTTTTATTTCGAATTCAAAGACCCTAATACCACTTGCCCCCTATATCTCACTACAATGTTACCTCAAAGGTACATGCCAACCAAGTTTACTTCATTCTTCTTGCCCATTCCTACAGGGTACACTGGGAAGATGATAGTTCACAAATTTTGCTTATGTATTTTAAAGCAGTGGGGGTAAAAGAAAAAAAATGTTTCAAACTGTGTCTTCACTGTTGTACTTTAAAGGACTTTTACATGGACTTTTTTAACCTCCTTTTTTTCTGCCCCCACTTTACCTGTCGTTGTTCCCTTTCTCATCCCACTGTCTATTATTTAAACAAGCCCATGTATGAAAATTAGAATACCTCCACAGTCCAACTACCAAGCATATCATTCCTCCTCTCTACCTGGATACTATAGTGATATGCATGAAATGAATGAAAAAAGATTGGACAGCAACCATATATGGTTTTCTGGCTGGCTTTCTCTCTGTCTCATAAAACTTGCTCTGTCAAATAACTGAGGTTTGTCTCTGATGAAATGGAATAGATTTGACTCAGAATGAAACTGAGGACATAACAAGGAAGTGCCTACTTGTTTCATAGCTGGAAAGATCAAGAGAGATTTCACCCTCTAACTACATATAAGTTTCCTAGATACTTATTCATTCAACACATTAATTAAATGTCTACAATGATCCAGGCACAATGCTAGAATACAAAACACATTAAGCAAAACAGATGCCTTTGTATCCATATTACCAGAGTAATTGGTATCATAGAAAAAAAATAGACTTTATGCAAAAAGGAGTAGTGATCTCCAAAGTATCACTTCACTCATGAGTGAAGTGAGCTTAAGCAGATCATTTTACCTTCTTTAAACTATAAGATGTAGATAATGATAGGTACTCTACCTCCCTACCAATAAAAACTGTATCAGTTCTCATTTATGTGTGAGCACAGTATAAATGCCTTCCGTCAGTATTATTTTGAGTTTTGAATAACAACAGAATGCCATAGGGAGATTGTTTTAATGTAAGAGTGACTATAAATCATTACTGTTGTGTAATAAGAAGCCACAAAATCTGACTAAAACAGGACAGTCACCATTTATCTTCATTCTGGTGGATGTACAGGTCAGATAGGGTAGTTCTGCTTCAAGCTGCAGGTCAGCTAGGGTGCCTCTGCTCCATGCAGCTCTTATTCTACTGGGGCCAGTGAGCTACCAGGGAGGAATGTTGTTGGCTTTTTTTTCAGGGCCTTGGCAGAAGCACAGTAAAGATAAACAGAAACATAACATTAATGGTTTCTTAAGGTCTAGATTCAGACCTATTGCACTGCCAATTCCACCTATATTGGTAAAAGAAAATCATATGGCCAAGCTCAGCATCAGCAAGGTGGCAAAATATATGCCCATCCTGGAAGGAAGAAGGGACTGAAAATTCACTGAGTAATAACCAAAGTCATTTCAATCTTCCTTTTTTTTACTTAAAACTTCTCTAAGAACAATTTTGGGTAGAAATCATGCTTAAAACATACCACATTTCTTCTCAAGAACCACAGCACAACTGTTCTATAGCACATGTTTGTGTAGGAACCAACCCAGCAGCCATTATTAACCCTTTTTTGGCCAGAAACCTAAATTATAGAAGTTAGAAAGCCTAATACTCTCTTTCCCAGTCTCCTTTGCTCCTAGGGTAAGCATATGGCCCAGTTTGGTCCAATGAAACAGTCAGAAGTCTAACAGAGGCATTTGGAAAAAGACTTTGGTAAGGTGTCCGGATACAAAATCAATCTTAAAAAATCAGAAGCTTTTCTATATGCCAACCATAAATCAACCGAAAAAGAAATCCAGAAAGCAATTCCACTCACAATAGCACCCCAAAAAATAAAATACTTAGGGATAAACCTAACCAAGGAGGTTAAAGACCTCTATAAGGAAAATTATAAAAAGGTGAAGAAAGAAATCTATGAAGACCTTAGAAGATGGAAGGATCTACCATGTTCCCTTTAGAAAGGGACAAGTGTAAGAAGAAAGCTGGCTGGCATCACCATTTCCCCTCTTCTTCCAAAATAAACGTAGAAGTGATGCTTGGAGCTATGGCAGACATTTTATGGCTGTAAGCTGACAAGCATGAGTACAGAAAGCTAATATTATGCTTCTCTGATAGCATCACTAGGCATCTTGATATGTAAATAAAATAAAAAACTTATTTGTTAAAGTCATTTTTGTATTACTTGAGATGAATGCATCCTATACTGGCTTTCAATTTTCTATTTGTTAAAAACCTAAACTTTTCTGTCTAGCATTTCTTGTTCTTATTAACTTGGTCCCCATATGCCCACACACTCTTTGCAAACATGCACCCTGAACTTGAGGCAGTCTGCTCTCCTCAGATGTCTTCACTACCAGAATGCCCTTTTTCTTCCTATTTGCTAATCCAATTACAATCCATCCTTAAACACCAAGCTCATATCCACTTCTCTACACAGTTGAAACCACAGTGAACTCTTCCTTTTTCTCAAACCCATTAAGAGTTGACCTAGCAAGAATCCAGCTTACTGTTAGTGTTCTCAAAATTGTCCTAAAAGGTTACTGTCTTAACACTTAAGAATACTGTACATTTATGGTGGAGGGACCCCCATGGTTCTGAATGGTACAGGTCCAAAAACAATACAATAAATGTTATTGATTACTATAAATAAGACCTAGTCTAGTTTCAAAACAGGCTGGTATCAAAATAATTTTTGGGTAGTCAGTTGTCTATAAGTTAGAATATATTTTCCACAGGAAATCCAGCTAATTTAGTTTTCTGGAAATGTAAAGAGAAGGGCATCTTCTTATTTTTCCTCTGCCCTAGGCCAGCCGTAGGCAGTATTTGCCCATTTGGTCCCCATTCATCTAAATTTTTATCTGGTACCTACGTCATGTGGAATTGATTTTGATGGACTATCTTTAACACATCTATATCTCTACTACTTTCTAGGACACTAGTGTTTTCCTGCCATCCTAAGCTCTAACTCAGATTTCCTCTCTACCCCTCAAGTTCCATACTTCCAAAGTGATCTATGCACACATACACCCTGTCCTAGAGCCCTTTTTTTTCAGACAGTGATCTAAATTATGCATTGGGAGAAAATCCATCTGATCATGCTAATTTGTAGCAGATGTGAATCACGAAGGGCCCCTTATGGGTATAATGTGATCTAAGCTTTTGTTATTGTTGTTATTAAGTAGCAAGTAAGTAAGCTATCTCTCCTCTAAACACCAGGTACAAGTTAAGAATCTTTTCTTCCTCTACTTCTGAACCTAAATAATCCTTTCTAAAACAGCTTTGTTGAGATATGCTTGATATATAACCACCTGTACCTAAACAGTACAGTTAGATAAATTGTGACACCTGTAATACTCATGAAAGTATCAACACAAGAGAATAAACATTTCTACTATCTCTAAAAGTTACTTTATGTCCCTTTGTAATAGACTGATTTGCCTTCTGTCACTATAAACTAACTTCTATTTCCTAGTTTTTTATATAAATGGAATCATACAGTGTAGATAGATAGAACTGTGTATATATTTATGTGTATATATAGAGAGGTAGATATAGTTTTTTGGTTTCTTTTAATCAGCATAATAATTTTGACATTTATTCACCATGTTTTTAAGTGTATCAATAGTTCATTCCTTTTTATTGCTGAGTAGTATTCTATTATGAGACTATACATACTTTTTTCTTATCCATTCACTTGTTGGTGGCTATTTGAGATTTTCACCAGTGTAGGGCTATTACAAATAAAGTTGCTATGTGATGAAAGAAATTGAAGATGACACAAATAAGTGGAATGAGTTCTCATGTTCAAAGATTAAAAGAATATTATTGGAGCTGGGCGTGGTGGCGCACGCTTGTAATCCCAGCATTCGGGAGGCTGAGACCGGAGGATCCGGGTTCGCAGCCAGCCTCAGCTACCTAGTGAGGCACTCCGCAACTTAGTGAGACCCGGTTTCAAAATAAAGAATAAAAAATAGGGCTGGGGGTGTAGCTCGGAGGTAGAATGCCCCTGAGTTCAATCCCCAGTACCGCAAAAAAAAAAAGAATATTATTGAATGTCTATACTAACCAGAGCAATCTACATATTTAGCACAATATCAAAATTCTAATATCATTCTTTACAGAAATATAAAAAATCCTAAAATTCATATGGAACTACACTCCAAATAGCCAAAGTAATCTTAACAACAACAAAAAGCTAAAGATACCACACTACCAGAATTCAAAATATATTACAAAGCTATAGAAATAAAAACAGCATGGTACTATCATAAAAACAGACTAATAACTAATGAAACAGAATAGAGATACTAATCATAAACCCATATATTTATGGTTAATTAAGTTTTTTTCTATAAATGTTCCAAGAGCACAAAATAGGAAATTTGTCTTGTCAACAAATTGTGCTGGGAAAACACCCAGTATCACAAAATAAAGTTGCTATAAATATTCATGTGAAGTTTTTATATGGACATGTTTTTGTATCTCTTGAATAAATATCCAGGAGTGGAATGGGTAGGTCACATGAGCACCTAAAATATCTTTGAAAATGCTGAAGTTTTTTTAAGAAAAACTTTTTTCAGCCATTTCCAAAGTATTTGCTTCAGAGGCCCTGTTAGGGGAAGGGGTGAGAGATGTTTAACTGTTAGGCGTTTATAACTAGAGAATTGTCTCTGCTTGGAAAACAACTCTTTGTGAATATCTCACATTCTTGCATGTCTTCTGAGCAAAGGCACTGACAATTTTGGTTCCATGCTATCTTTTCAAGGATGTTTGTATAACACAGAGCCAAGATCAGAGAAGCACTCAGGGTTCCCAGGTCAAAGAGGAGTGCACTCCAAGGACCGTCCAAGGGGCTGAGGATCTGCAGGAGACTGAGTGCCTCCTTTACTGTTGAGCTGTAGTCCAAGACTACAGCTGCAGGCCAATAACTTTGACAGATGTAGTATTTCCCTTCAGAGTAGAGGCAGTTGTGTTTACTGGCCAGAAGATAAAGGCAATACTGTCCTTCAGGACAAGGTTGGGCAAGTTTGCTAGCAATCCCCTTGAAGTTGGAAATTCTAATGTTCAGGGCTCCTAAATTGGTATGTAAACCCACTGTGTGTGCAGAAGCCACCCAGATCCACCTCTGGGTCACCTCCATAGGACTTGGGGAAACCAATGCAAACATGAAGCTCATGCTGACAGCTATACAATGAGTAATGAGGCCCTTTATCAGTTTCATTACTTCTACCAACATCCATGAAACTATGGCAGGCTCCCTTGTTAGCTTACAAACAAGGAAAAATCTCAGACCCTCCACAGTTTTTGACCCTTAGTCCCATAGAGGCATATCCAATTCAGTATCTTGGCACCCAGCTAAGAAAAATTTTAGGGGGTACCAGTACCTGCTGCATGTTCTTGGGCAAAAAGCCCAAAAGAATTCATACCAACTCCTCTGGAATCCCATTATTGCACTCATGCATTCACTCAGCAATCATTTAGTAAAACACTGTGTTAGGCAATGATAGAAAATGGATGTGATTTCTGACCTCTTGGATTCGCAGCCTAATAGGAGAGGAAGACATACAAACAAAAAATTTGGAATTCAAGATTACTGCTCCACAGGGAAGATTTCTAGAGGAGGTGGTATATGAGCTCAGTCTTGAAAGAACTATAAGCAGTCCCTGGAACTAAAAATGACCTTGGGAGGAGAGATCAAGCATGTGGATCCTCTATATGACAGAGAAAGTGAAGTTCAGACAGCTATGAAAGGATTTCTGTGACTAAAACAGAGGGTTCAGGTTGAGAAGGAGGGAACAGAAAGAGAGAGACCATTAGAGAGAAAGTAGGGTGCTGGAGGAAAAACACTGAAGAGGTAAATGAGAAGAATCTGGAAAGGCAATCAAAGGAAGTACAGCTTTAAGGAAAATAAATGTTTCAAAGTTGGCTTTTGCTTATTTGTTTTGCTTTTGAAGTGTGGAAGTCAGAAAAATTGTATTTATCACATTGAATCATTTGTATCTATATGTTGTGTATATTTGTATCACAATGGACCTTTTGTATCTATAAGAAAAAAATTTCCATGCCATGTTTGAGCTTCTTGAGGGAACAGAGGTGCTATTTAAAAAAAAAAGTAAATTGAATACATCTTAATAGATGACTTACTCAGCAAAAATTAACTTTCTCTCTCACATAATTCATATGGATTGTATACCTCAATATGTCCTGTTTTTGAATAATTAAATAAATGAAAAATTAGGATGCTTGATATTTTGAACAAATTATAATTTCAGGTAATAGTTTATAATGTTTCTTTCATTTTTCATTGCTTTAATCATGAGATGGCTTATTTTTAATCACTTCATGTGGGATACTAATACTGTATTTATCTCTATCCTAAAATATTTTTTCTATTCTTTTTATTAAGTATACTTATTTTAAATTTGTGTCATGCATTTTTCACTAATATGTTTTTGTTCATGCTGTAGATTATATATCACTTTCTCCATGTGTCATAAGTGATCATTTAAATTGATATAAAACTATATTTAACTGAACTCATAGCTGATAAATTATTCTCTCATTTCAAACCTATTTTCTGGTCACTTCTCCCTGCCACATGTTATGTATGAAAAATCTTTCATTAGAACACTTATAATAAGAATCTCATATACCATTATTTATTTTCTCTTAAAATACTTTCTTAGTCCTAAAATTTTAATATATTAATAGACCGTGGAAAAATCTGGAGAGAATTTATCTCTTATTCATAAAGAAATGAAAATATACACTGAAATTTTGCCAAACTCTATATGCACTTACTTCTGCCCTTTTTATTTCAGTTAAAAGATCTTTATTAAAATAATGTACAATCATAGAGAACTTCTTTTTTCATGTGGTACTGAGGATTGAACTCAGGGGTATTCTGCCTCCAAGCTACACTGCCATCCCTTTTATTTTTTTTTATTGGTGCATTGTAATCATACATTTTGATGAAGCTCAGGGTGATAGAAGTATACATGCACACAGCACTCATTGAGTCCTTCCCCAGTTCCTGCCCTATTCCCTCTCCAACCCTCCTTCCCATGCTCAGCATAGCAATTGGCTTTGATAAGTTTGCCACAGAGTACATGGTCAGCTAGCTCCATTGCTTTGGGCCCGAACTGAGGCATAATATCATAGTAGAAGGGCACAGTGGTAGAAAGCTGCTCAGCTCATGGCGGCTGGAAAGCAGGGATTGTGAAGAGAAGATAAGCTTTTCTGGTGCACACCCCCTAGGATCTACTCCTTACAACTAAGTTCCCTCCTAGTATTTCATTAATCCACTGATAGAGTGCAGATCCCTCATTATCAAACCACTTCCCAGGAACTCTACCTCTGAACACATGAAATTTGGGGGGACATTCCAAATCCAAACCATAACACCATGCATCTATATCATCTGACTTTCAACAGAAATACCTTTCAATAAATGGTACTGGGGGAAAATGCATATCCACATGCAGAAGAATGAAACTAGATCCCTATCTCTTACCAGCTATAATGTATTAAAGACCTAAGTGTGAGACCTAAAACAATGAAAGTACTAGAAGATAAGTTAGGGGAAATGCTTCAATACATTGAAATGGGCAAGGATGTCTTTTTATGAAACCTCAAAGGCATGCAAATGAAAGCAAAAATAAACAAATGGGATTACATAAAACTAAAAAGCTTCTGCATAGCAAATGAAACAATCAACAGAATGCAGAAACAACCTATAGAATGGGAGGAAATACTTGCAGTGTATACATCTGACAATGTGTTGACATGTAGAATACATAAGGAACTCCAAAAACACAGTAACAAAACAAAACAAAAACAAATATTCCAAATAAAAAATGGGCAATTGATCTAAATAGAAACTCCCCCCCCAAAAGACACAAGAATAGTCAACGAGTATGTGAGAAAGTACTCATCATCACCAATCATCAGGGAAATGCAAATCAAAATCACAATGAGATATTACCTCACTCCAGTAGAATGGCTATTATCAAAACAACTGAAGATGGCAAATGCTAGAGAGGATGTGGAGAAAAGGAAACCCTTGTACTCATTTGGTTGGAATATAAATTAGTACAGCAATTATGGAAAACAGTATGGAATTTCCTCAATTAATAATATAACCATCATAGGAATCACACTCCTGGGTTTATCCAAAGGAAATGAAACCAGTATCTCCACACTCCCATATCCATTGCTGCACTATTCACAATAGCCAATACACAGAAACAACCTTACTGCCTAGCAACTGATGAATGGATGAAGAAAATGTGATATATATATATATATATATATATATGTATATACACAATGAAATAATATTCAACGATAAAAAGAATGAAATCCTGCCATTTGTGACATTACAAATGGAAGTGAAGATCATCTGTTAAGTGAAATAAGCCAGGTACAGAAAGTACCACAAGATCTCACTCACATGTGTAATCTAAAGAAGTTGATCTCATAGAGGTTGGGAGTATAAGGGTGGTTACCAGAAGCCAGAGAGAGAAGGGTAGGGGGAGGGATGAGAAAAAGTTGATTGATTGGTACTACATTACAATTAGATAAGAGCAAGTCGTTCTAGTGGTCTATTGTTCATTGGGGTGAATATAGACAAGAATATACTTAATGTTTCAAAAGGATAGAAAAAAGGATTTTGAAAGTTTGGGGTGTGTGTGTGTGTGTGTGTGTGTGTGTGTGTGTGTGTGTGTGTGTGTGTGTTAGTTAGTGGGGATTGAACCCAGGGGCATTCAACCTCCAAGCTATACCCCCAGTCGTATTTTTTATTATTTATTTTGAAACAGGGTCTAACTAAGTTGCGGAGAACCTCATAAGTATCTGAAGCTGGCCGCAAACTCAGATCCTCCCATCTCAGCCTCCCATGTACTGGGATTACAAGCATGTGCCACCACAGCCAGCTGAAAGTTTTTAACATAGAGAAATGACAAATGTTTGAGGGAAGAAATGTGTTTAACCTGATTTAAACATTACACAATGTTGCATGTATTGCAACATTACATAGTACCCTATTATTATAAACAATTTTTATTAGTTAAGAACGTAAGAAATGACATTTTGCTAATTACCAGTAAGGATGAGCTCCTTTTCACATGTTTTAGATATTTGTATTTTTTCCCTGAATCACCTGTGCACAGTCTTGGTCTATTTCTGTAGTCTACATTCCTCCTTTCTGCAAGATATAAGAGGTTCTTTTTGCATTTTTTGATACTAATCCTTTGTCATATGTTAAAATATCTTCTCTGTATTTATTGTTTTTCTTTGAGTTTTGTGTTCAGTGGTTGTTCTTTCACTTAAAAGTGTTTACAATGATGTAATCAAATGTATTGTTTTCCTTTTTTGCATCTTTCATGATTTGTATTTTTAAAAGCCTTCTATTACCTATTGTCATAAAGACATACTATCATTTATTGTATTCTAAAGGTTCTTTTAAAAAACACGAACATTTAATTCATCTGGAATTATTTTTGAGAACATTGTGATGAAGCAATATTTTTATATTAAATTCATTTTCCAAACATGATTGATTTTTAATGTCACTTCCCTCATAGTATAATGTCCCATTTGTTTCCACATTCTCCATTCTGATCCTGATCTATTTGTGTCTTCCTGCACCAAATTCATGCTATGCTAATTATGAGACCTGCATAATATGTCTTAATATTTGGTAAATTCCTTTTACAAACATCTTTTCTGCTTGCCCATTTACTATTCTACAAGGATTTCAAAATCTGCTTAGCCTGTTACACTAGAAATCTCTGTGGGATTTTTGATATTACAATGAATTCATAGATTAATTTGGAGAGAGTTGACATCTTTAACAATATTGTATGTTCCAATTGAGTTGTGTAGCTTATATCTACATTTATTTATGCCATTTATATCCTTTAATAAAGTTTTATAATTTTTTCCTTAAATGTTACACATATATTTGGTTAGGTTTATAGTTTTTCCAGGTTTGTATTTTTGTTGCTACCCTGAATTGAATTTTTTTCATGTATTTAATTGGTTGCTGCCTGGTATATGAGAACACTATTAATTTTTATACTGATCCTATCTCAAGAAACCTAGCTGAACTCTTATTAGCTATTTATAGTATAGATTTATCCTGTTGGATTTTCTACAAATGCTCTGCAAATAATGAAATCTTGCTTTCTTTTCCTTTCAAGTCCTTGTACTTATTTCTTTCCCCTGTTGTATTACATAGTGAGGACCTCCAGTACAATATTAAACAGTGAAGAAAATAGAAGCATCTTCAACACGTCTCAGACCCGATCTCAATGGGAATAGCTCATAACTATCAGCATGAATTATGGTATTTGCTAAATCTTTATTTCTGTTTGCTATGAGATTTTATCACTAATGGATTTTGAAATTTTATCTCTTTGGCCATTGATTGGTATAAATTTACATACCTCTTTTCTTTTAGTTTGCTAATATAGTGAATTCCATTGACAAGTTTTCTAGTATTCGAATATCTTGTGTTTCTGATATAAATTCTCACTTCATTTCACGGCTTTTCTATTTTTCCAAGTTTTTTGGGGGGCAAGGGGTGAAAATTGAATTCCAGGTCTTAGACATACCAGGCAAATACTCTACCACTAAGCTACATCCCCAGCCTATTTTTACAACTTTTTGAGCTTTCGTATTAATGTATATAAGACTGGCCTATAATTTTTGGCCACCTTACCTGGCTTTAGTTATATCCATATAAAGTGAATTTTATGAATTATGAATTTTCATATATATATTATATATATATATATATATATATATATTTTGCGATACTGGGGATTGAACTCAGGGGCATTCTACCTCTGAGCTATACCCCCAGCCCTATTTTTTATTCTTTATTTTGAAACAGGGTCTCACTAAGTTGCAGAGTGCCTCACTAGGTAGCTGAGGCTGGCCGCGAACCCAAATCCTCTGGTCTCAGCCTCTCAAATGCTGGGATCACAAGTGTAAGCCACCATGCCCGGCTCCTCTAAATATATTATATAGAAAATTTCATAGGAGGAGGAAGGAGTCTGTTCCTTTAAGCTTTGGTTAAAATCCACTCTTAAAATTCTCTAGTCTTCAAATTATTTTGAATAGAAAGGAATGTATTTTACATCACTGTTTTAATGTTTTTATTGACCTTTTTACTTAAGCTTCCTACTTATGTTAAGATTACTGTGTGCGTGTGTGTCATATTTTAGATGTTCTCTTATAAACTACATGTAACTGGAATTTACATTCCAGGTTGAAACTTTAAACTAAGGATCATAGTCCACTTGCATTTTTGTGGTTATTGTATTTGAACTTAATCCCGTCACCTATTTTCCCCTATTTGCTACACTTGGACTCCATTTCTATTTTCCTGCCTTCAATCAGATTGATAGTAATTTTGTTCCTTTGTGTTTTCCTTCCCTAACTAATTAAAAAACATACTCTATTTTCTCTACTCTTAGGGATTATTCTTAAAAACTTGACATATATAAGCTGGTTGTCACCAGCACATGCCTGTAATCCCAGTACTTGGGAAGCTGAGACAGGAGGATCACACGTTTGAGGCCAGAATGCAGCAACTTATCAAGAACCTTGTCCATCCATTTTCCTGCAAATGACATATTTTTGTTCTTTATTGCTGAGTAGAGGTGATCTAGGGGAGGGTGGTGGTGAGGGGAGGGAGAATTAATAAAGGAAACACTCCTATTGATGTTATGCACATATGTGAGACTATCAATGCCAATCTTAATATCATGTATGGGGAAGGGAAGGGGGTGGGGAGGGAGCCGGGAGGACACTCACCAATGCTGTGTGTATGTATGTCCCTATCACTCTAAACTACATGATGTGTTATTATAATGAACCAATAAAAGTATATAAAATAAAATAAATGGCCTAAGGATATTTTTAAGTAAAAAAAAATCAATGACTTAAAGAAAAATAAAATAGGGATTCTGGTGTAGCTCAGAGGTAGAAGTCTCTGGGTTCAATCCCCAGTATCAAAATGTAACCAGAACATATATACTTGAGTTTATGCTTCACTGCCAAATATTAAGTTAAGCATTACCTATTCCTTGCTCCATCACAGATAAGAAACTTTAACCATAATTTTTGCCAAATTCAATGGGAACTCAAACATATATTGTTATTCACTATCAATTCTTCCTTTGTAGATAAGTCCCTCCATTCCATCTTCTATGCTTTTTTTCACCTGTGATATTCTAAAGTTTTATTCTATTCTAATATATATGATATATATGTATATATTTATATATATACATATACATATATGTGTGTGTGTATATATATATATATATATATATATATATTTACTCAGGGGCATTCTACCTCCGAGCTACACCCCCAGTCCTATTTTTAATTCTTTATTTTGAAACAGGGTCTCACTGAGTTACAGAGGGCCTCACTAAGTAGCTGAGGCTGGCCGCAAACTCAGATCCTCCGGTCTCAGCCTCCCAAGTACTGGGATGAAAAGTGTGCACCACCATGCCCTGCGGTATGTTTTTTAATCTTGTGTAAAACCTGGAATTGTTCCAGCTGATAATCGTGTCCTTCAGTTATCCCTTCAAATATTTCTCCCAAAACCACTTCCTACTTCTGAAAAACCTATTACATCTAGGTTAGAATTTCGCCTAGAATATATCTACTTTATTTCCCTTCTCATTTTAACTATACTCTATTTTGTCCACAGTTAACTCCAACCATTATACAAGATACACACTTCCTACCATGGCCTTCTTTTGGATGGCACACTTTCAGGTTTTGTGGCCCATACATAAAACTAGTTCCAACATGGGAGAAAAAAATCAGGTTTAAATCCTGTGGAAAAAATTGAGTACTTTTATGCAAAAAGGTACAATTTAATCAACTAGCACAAAATAGGATACAATCTTAAGTGTGGGAGTCTAGAAGGTTCTCTCTGGAAGTCCCCAACCAATTGTTGAATAGAATGCTAAGTTTTAAATAAGCTCCACTTTTTTAAATGAAAAATTAAATTATATAATCTCTCCACCTCTGTCTCTGTCAATCATGGAGAAAATTAATCTATAAATGCCTCAAAATATAAAGATTAGTCATTACATGAATACGAATCATCTCTAGGAAAGCTGCATTTTGTGAATCTTCATCCAGTGCTTCACACTGAAGATCCCCCAAATCTGTCATCATAGTCTTATCTGTGTGTGTGTGTGTGTGTGTGTGTGTGTGTGTGTGTGTGTGTGTGTGGTACTGAGGGTTAAGCCAGCCCAGGGGCATTCTACCTCTGAGCTCCACTCCCATACCTATTTTTTTTATTATGAAACAGTGTCTAAGTTGCTTAGGGTCTTACTAAGTTGCTGGGGGTCTTACTAAGTTGCTGATGCTGGCCTTGGCTGCAATCCTCCCATCTCAGCCTCCCAAGTATTGGAATTATAAGTGTGTAGCACCATGTCCAGCTACATAACCTTATTTTAAGGTAATTTCCCTGAATATGAGAATTAAGATTTGCCTGATATCAATGAAATCATGTCCTGAAAACAATCATCTCAGAAAAAAATAGCTTTCAGTGCTTTAACATAATGTGTGTTGTGATTTTGTCTAACTTTTCCTTTAAGAAAGCACCAAGACTTAAAACAAATATAGTCATTTAGATAGAGATAGAGCCAAAACCTTTAAATCAATGTCAAACTCCTGAGCAAAGCAAAAAGAAATCTTTCAGGGATTAAATTTCTTTAAAACATGAGAGTTCTCATTGTTAAAACAGCTCATATTTTATTCAAATTTGGTTCTTTTAATAAATCGGATGGTTCTAACTACAGTAGAATTTGGGCCATATTAAGATAACTCACTTTTAAGTTTTACAGTGTGCTTTCTTAGACACAAAATGTATTCCTCACACACACAAAAAAGCCTGTGAGTATTGTGTCCTGAGGAAGAAATGGAGGCTAAGAGAGGCTAAGCAACCTGTTCAGGCACATAGCCTGTGAGTAGCTGAACCCTGGCTCAATTATGCTGCCAAGGCCCGGTGTTGGCTGCCTCTCTGAATCCAGCTCTTTTCAAATCACTTCTTTGAAAATCACTATAACAAACAAGACTTGTAGGATTCACTTATTGGCTTCTTAGCTTAAATTTTTCTTTTTTTCTTTTTTTTTTTTTTTTTTTTGTGGTACTGGGGATTGAACTCAGGGGCATTCTACCTCCGAGCTATACCCCCAGCCCTATTTTTTATTCTTTATTTTGAAACCGAGTCTCACTAAATTGTGGAGTGCCTCACTAGATAGCTGAGGCTGGCCGCGAACCCGGATCCTCTGGTCTAAGCCTCCCGAATGCTGGGATTACAAGCGTGCGCCACCACGCCCGGCTAGCTTAAATTTTTCTATGAGATTTTGCTACCAAAAACAACTGCATGAATTATATTGTAACCTGATTAAATCTGTACTTAGAGGGTCAAGTTTTGGGCCCACCATTTTCTACCCCTGTAGAATGCATTCATTAAGATCTAAGCAGCCATCACCACAATCCAGTGTTAGAAGTCTTCCATTCTCTCTATAAGATTCCTCATGCCCTTTTACATTTATTCCTATGCACCCATCTAAACATAGACAACCACTAATCTACTTTGTATCTCTACACATTTACCCTTTCTGACACTTTGAATAAACGGAATCATATACCAGGTGACCTCTTATGCTTGGCTTTTTTCACTTAGAATAATGTTTTTGAAGAGCATCAATGAACAGCATATATCAGTAGTCTGTTCCTTTCTATTGCTAAACATTATATCACTGTAGGGATATACCATCCTTTGTTTATGCATTCATCAGTTGATAGACATTTGGGTTGCTTCTTCCATTCCCAAACCCACTTTTGCTGCACTTCAGTAGCTTGTTGTCTGTGGTCTGTGTCCTCTTCTTCTGAACTCTGGCATCCTAAATGACTGTGCAGGCCTATAGATCAAATCTAATGCTTCAGCTTCCTTTGCAACTCTGACCCTTCTGAGTCCCTAGTCCAGTGGATTACAACTGGCTTTTCAGGACTGCTATAAGGCCATTACACAACTATCCATACTGGTATTTCACACCCATACTGGGAAGAAAACAATTTATTTAAGCATCTGGAGCTGTGGTTACCTCAACTCTAATTTCAGTAAGACAAAATTGTACACTTAAAATGGGTGAATTTTATGGTATATAAATTATATCTCATTAAAGTTAAAAGAAAGTTGGGGAGAATAGATGGCCAAATGAGAATACAGAATCCTGAATAAGGTTCAGGCTGTCAACTAGAGCAATAGTAACAACCCCTAAGTCCCATAGATAATCTTGGATGAAGCAGTTAGGAGTTCAAACTCAGTAAGTGCTCTGAACTCTCAACACTCACTAAGTCTTAGCCTCTCCTTGGCTTCTGTCACACTGGTCAAATCCATACAACTGGAATAAAAGAGCAATAGTACACAAGGTTAAAAGAATAAGCTTTTGACTACATCAGAAATACCTTTAAGTCTTGCATCTGTCACTTGTTAGCAAAGTAATTTACCCACAGTGTAGGGTAGATTTACCAAATAAAAACAGGACATTCAGTCATATTTAAATTCCAGCCAAATGATGGATAACTTGCTGGTATATGTATTTGCCATGCAATATCTGCAGCATATTTATATTAATTTGTTGTTTATCTAAAATTCCAGTGTAAGCAGGTATTCTATATTTAATCTAGCAACCCTACCAAATTTACATATACCCTGAATAATATGAGGGATATTAATAAAATCAAATTAGAAGATTGAGAGATTGAATTGGCTACTTAAATACATTGCTAAGAATTTGCTTATCATTTAATTGTGCTTCTGCCTCCTAAAAACCTCTTTAGATGTCCAATCATCCTCTAAGTATGGAGTGACACCCTGAACCAGAGTTGACTTTAATGGGATGTTAACAAATCACTTAGATCTTCCTAACTTCATTTCCTAATGAAAAAAGTCCTATAATCTTACCATAAATCACTGGCATACAAGAGCTAATCATTCACTATGAACTAAGTCCTAGGTATTTCACAGGAGGTAGTTCCTGTCTAGAGAAGGATATTCTCAGTACTTGAGGTAGTATAAATGAGTATAATCTATCTAGAAAGAAATTTGACAATTGTTCTATGTAGTAACATAAAAGTATCTATATCAAACCATTGATTTTGCTAATATTTATAACAGTAATAAATAAGCAATGACCAGACAGAATGATTGCTTTATAGTATTATTCTACAGAGTTTTAGATGCTCATTAAGAATAATATATTCATCCACATATTAGGGAGAACATATGCTTCTTAACCCTTTGTGACTGACTAATCTCACTTAACATAATGTTTTCCAGTTGCATCCATTTCCCTGCAAAGAACATGATTTTATTCTTCTTTATGGCTGAGTAAAATTCCATTGTGTACATATCCCATAGTTTTGTAATCCATTCATCTGTGGTTGGACATCTTGGCTGCT
>PVLC010002531.1:0-14616 GCA_004027655.1 Graphiurus murinus
CAGGATGCTGTCCACCGCACTCGGAAACAGGCTAGGGCGGGCCGGGGGTGGGGTTGCAAGAGCCTGTGCCAGGCTGTTTGAATTTTATTTATTTAATTTATTTTTGTAGTACTAGAGATGGAACCCAGGGACCTTCTACCTCATCAGTCCTATTTTTTTATTATTTATTTTGAAACAGGGTCTCACTAAGTTGCAGAGGACCTAAGTAGCTGAGGCTGACCAGGAACCTGGGATCCTCCGGTCTCAGCCTCCCAAGTACTGAGATTTCAATCGTTCACCATCACGCTCAGCCCTCTCCAACTTTGAAGCATCTTTTCCCCCGTTGGCCTTTTCCACTTGTAACAACTGGGTTCTAGTTCTAATTCCACTCCCATTTCTCAAGGCGATGGGAAATTAGCCGCTGTGGGTCCGAGGCTCCTGCCTGCGGTTTGTCTCTGAGCCCAGGAACACTCGGATTTGCTCCTGTTGGAATCCCCCGCTTGCAGGTGAACGGGTGTGGCCACCCAGCGCACTCAAGAGGCAGCCACACACAAATCGCACGTCTGGGAGGCAAACTGTGCGACAGATGGGCACGTATGATGTGAGAGCGAAGGGGGTGACACAACAGCAGGAATTGAGGGGCTCCAAGGAGACACAGCCTCTTGGCAGGACCTCGGAGGGCGGGCACGTCGGGCGCGTGGCATCTCAGCAGGCGGAAATGGGGAGGGTGTAAGAGGGACGGTGTAAACAAAGGCACAGAGGTGGGAGAGTCCCAGATCAATGGTCCTCAACCCAGGAATCCACATAAAAGTCACCACGGAAGATTTCAAAATGGACTGATGCAGCCAGGCCCCGTGGTGCACACCTGTAATCCCAGTACTTGGGAGGCTGAGCTAGGAGGACCGTAGGTCCAAGGCTGGTGCTCAGTAATTTAGTGAGACCCTGTTTCAAAATTAGAAATAAACCAGGAGTGGTGGCGCACGCCTGTAATCCCAGTATTTAGGAGGCCGAGACCGGAGGATCTGGGTTTGCGGCCAGCCTCAGCTACCTAGTGAGGCCCTCTGCAACTTAGTGAGACCCTCCCTGTTTCAAAATAAAGAACAAAAAATAGGGCTGGGGATGTAGCTCAGAGGTAGAATGCCCCTGGGTTCAATCCCCAGTACCAATTAGAAAAAAAAAAAAAAAAAAAAAAAAAAAGAAGCCAGGTGTGGTAGAACACGCCTGTAATCTCAGTATGTGAGAGGCTGAGTCAGGAGGTTGACAGGCTCAAGGCCAGCTTCATTAAGTAGTGAGACCTTTAGCCATTTAGTGAAACCCAGTTTCAAAATGAAAAATTAAAAAAAAGGGCTGGGGGTATAGCGTGGAGGTAGAATGCCCGAGTGAAGACCCCAATACCAAATAAATAAACAATTAAATAAAAAAAAAGGGCAGCAGCTATAGCCCAGTGGTAAAACCCTCCTGGATTCAGTCCTTAGTATTACAAAAAAATAAAATAAAATAGACAGACGCTTGGGGCCCGCCAACCAGAGAGTCTGGTGCAATTGATCGGTGGTGGATCCAAATACTGGCATTTACCAAAGGCGCCTCTGCAGGTTGGAGGTCGCTACTGGACAAGCAGCATTCCCTGGGCACTGTTGGGAATGCAGGGCCTCCGCCCACCCAGCCTTCCCCAGTAAGAGCCTGCATTTCAACTAGACCAACCCCCGGTGGCCCCAGGGGGACCCGGGGGAGCCTGGGCAGTCCTACGCTAAGACACTAGAGGAAGAGCAAGGAGTGGCGTACCAGCCCACCAGCTGACATCTTCCTGATCAAAAGCGCCTGGCTCACCGCTGCAAGGAAGTAGTTGACCAAAAGCAGCACTGTCACGCCTCAGAGAGCCGGCCTCTTCGGGACACTGGGAGAAAGGAGGGTCACCGTACAGCACAGGGACAGGAGTGTGTGTGGGGGGGCAGTGTGTGGAACATGACTGGATTTTGTGAAGCGCGTGAAGAAAAAGCTATCTGAGCCGCGAGGAGGTGACGGGGCGGGCACAGAAGTATGAAATTCAAGATGGAAGCTGGGTGGGGTAGCATACACCTGCAATTCTAACACTTGGGAGGCTGAGACAGGAGGATCGCAGGTTCGAGGACAGCCTCGGCAACTTAGCAAGACCCTGTTTGAAAACCCAAAAAAAGGGGGCTGGGGTGCAGCTCAGAGGTAGAATGCCCCTGGACTCAATCCCCAGTACCACAAAGGAAGAAAGAAAAAAAGAATCGAGACGACGCTGGAGGTGTAGGAAGCTTTAAGGTGACTGTCAGAAGCCAAATGCCCTGAATTAAATGGAACTCACAAAGAAAGCATTAAGCGCTCCGCCACTAACTTCTTTTTTTTTTTTTTTTTTTTTTTTTTTTTTTGCGGTACTGGGGATTGGACTCAGGGACATTCTACCTTCGAGCTACACCCCCAGCCCTATTTTTTACTCTTTATTTCGAAACCGGGTCTCACTAAGTTGCGGAGTGCCTCACTAGGTAGCTGAGGCTGGCCGCGAACCCGGATCCTCCGGTCTCAGCCTCTCGAATGTTGGGATTACAAGCGTGCGCCACCACGCCCGGCTCGCCACTAACTTCTGAAAAGCAGTAGTCTGAGCAAGTGGAGCCTCAAACTGGAGCAAGGGCGGACCCACACGGCGCTCCTTGGCCTCCTCCTCCCCTGGGCACCATTCCTAGGAGTCCACCATCAGGACGTATGGTGGCTTCCTATGCCAACCGATACCCAGACCTGGGAGGAATCAACCACATCGCTGGGTGGGCCTGCAAGAGGCCTTTCCACCCTGGTACCCGAGGTCCCCGGGGAACTCCGGGAGCAGAAACCTCCTGGGGCACCTGCTTCTCATCGACGTGATCCAACATATGCCAGTCTTTATTTATCGTTTTTCCACCACAGGGCTGCGCCAGACAGTTGGCAGGATAAGCCACCGGGCATTCCTCGGCTCTCCTGCCCGCCTCCATTACAACAGCTGGAAAAGCAAAATAGCCCCCTGCCGGCCTCTCTCACATCTGGGAGAATACCAACGAGAAAAGGGACACTGGGACAAAAGTCCAAAGGACTTTTTATGATATGAAACTAGAATGCACCAATCAAAGTATCAAAAAAATAAAAACAAACGTAGAAAATAAAATCCAAAACACTAAAGAAGAGCAAAATAGAAAGACTGAAAAATCTCCGACCCATCCTTGACATCACTGTGGAGCTGCGGACCCACACCCGATCACCAGGGCTGCACCCCAACTTCTTGTGTTGTGAGAATGTGTACCTGTTTCTCGCACGCACTCTTTGTTCATTTTGTGATAGCCCAAGGCGCACCCACATCTCTCTTCTCTCGGCCCGCTCCCTCCATTGGCGACACCTCCTTGCCCACTTACTGTTTCCATCTAGTGTTTGTACCAACCTCCACACTTCTCCCTTTTTTCCTCTTCCTGTTCGTATCCTCCACCCCCGACCCACAGTATACCAGCAGGGTATATTGAAACGTCAACTCTCAACGTCCGGTCCTTGGTCCGAGGGTAGAAACCTCTTGCTGACTGCCACAAATTTCGGGATAGCCCCAAAGTTACCATAGCTGCAAGGAACAAGGAACAAATTCCACTATTCTGTTTCCTTATTTCTTGGATTACTCTTGTGAGTTAAGAAAAGCACCTGAGGATATTTCTCCAGTGGACTTTTTTTTTGCGGTACTGGAGATTGAACTCAGGGGTATTCTACCTCCGAGCTACACCCCCAGCCCTATTTTTTATTCTTTATTTTGAAACAGGGTCTCACTAAGTTGCGGAGTGCCTCACTAGGTAGCTGAGGCTGGCCGAGAACCCGGATCTTCTAGTCTCAGCCTCCCAAATGCTGAGATTACAAGCGTGCACCACCACGCCCGGCCCCAGTGGACTTATATTTAACAAATCATGATTTTCAGAGCAGATATCAAGACTCAGCCAAACTCATACAGGCTCATCAGCGAAGCCAGAAGGCCTTGGATAAGTAGCTACTCCTGAGAACAGATGTGCAAACAGAAACACGCTTTGTGAATTAGCCTTGTGCTCTTTCCAATGTAGACTGATATAATCTGGACATTACCTGGCTGGGCCCAGGAACTTCCAGAATCTAATCAGATATGCAACGAAAATTACACTTTAATCTCAAGTAAATTGAAGATTCCTATCTTTCATTCTACCGTTTAGCATATGTTAAAACTGACGTGTTCTCTGCAACCACCGACGTGCCTTGGCCTCTTTTAGGCTGCAGGGTGCTCCAGGGCAGGAACTGGGTCCAAACAGCGCCACATCCTTCCATGCTGCACTGAGGCCAGGCCAAGTCTGGTAGCATCCTCCAAACAAAAGCAACCGAGTCAAAATCCGAAAGGGCCTGCCAGCTGCTAGTCACAACCAAACAGCCCTCTCCTACCTGTCCGCGCTACCGAGATCAGTCACCCTCTCAGAACTCCCTCATTTCAAGAATGAGTCACGATTTTTTTTGTGACTCAGACAAGCCACGTTGTTCCTGCTTTCACTCACAAGGAGTATGGAGTGATCGCTTTATGGGATGGACAAACACCCCAAGATTACCCCTTGCGGGGGAGACAGGAGACAGACAGTGAGGTCCCCACAGACGGTCAAATCTGCTCCTTTTTTTTGCAGTACTGGGGATTGAACTCAGGGGCATTCTACATCCGAGCTACCCCCCCCCCCAGCCCTATGATTTGTTATTCTTTATTTTGAAACAAGGTCTCACTAAGTTGCGGAGTGCCTCACTAGGTAGCTGAGGCTGGCCGCGAACCCAGATCCTCCGGTCTCAGCCTCCCGAATGCTGGGATTACACGCGTGCGCCACCAAGCCTGGCTAAACCAGCTCCTTCTAATGGCAGCCTTGCAGCCATGTGTGACAGCTATTCGTCAGCAGAAGGACTTATGAGCAGTGTTTTTCTCTCTCTCTCTTAATTTTGTTCAGTTTCAAACACCATGAGGCTTTAGAAGATCGCCTTTCACCTTTCCCCAACAACGAATACAAGCAAGAAAACAAAAATGCTTCTCTCAGATCACACTGGAGTGACACACTCAAGAGTCTCCTGAGATGATGACAAACAGCAGAGGACGCTCTGGCCCAGAGGGGGTGCTCAGGACTGGTCACCTATGAATACTCATCATCCTTACGACCACAGTGAGACTACGCCAGAACCACCATCAACGGTGCGCCGGTGGGGTCACCTAAGGACAGGTACTGCGTGTGGTGGGCGCATGCATCTGGTCAGTTTCCATCCCCGGGGGATATGCCCTCCTCATCAGCGGTCTCCCGTAGAATCGAGGTCCCAGGTACAGGAGGGAGAAGGCACAGGGCAAGATCTTACACAAAGCCGGGGCGTGCAGTACTTGGGAGGCTGAGACTGGAGGATCCAGGTTTGCAGCCAGCCTCAGCTACTTAGTGAGGCTCTCCACAACTTAGTGAGACCCTATTTGAAAATAAAAAATAAATAAAAAAATAAGACTGGGGGCGTAGCCCAGAGGTAGAATGCCCCTGGGTTCAATCCCTAGTACTCTCCCCTCCCCTCCCCCCGCCCCGCCACACACACACACACACACACACACACACACACACACACACACACACACACACACAAACTGGGTGTGATGGCGCATGCTTGCAATCCCAGTACTTGGGAGGCTGAGACAGGAGGATCGCAGGTTTGGAGCCAGCCTCAGTTACTTAGTGAGACCCTGTTTCAAAATACAGAATAAAAAATAGGGCTGGAAGGTGCAGCTTGGAGGTAGAATGTCCCTGGGTTCAATCTCCCGTACCACAGAACAAATAAATGAATAAATAAATAAACAGATCTTACATAACACAGCCCGGGAAGGCATCCTCCCTTCAGAGAGGAGGCGCCTGGTCTCTGTCCGGGAGCTCTGCCTTGCCATCACCACTGCGGGGGTTAGCAAGCTGTCTGAACCATGCCAAGGCGGCGGGTCCAACCTTGATGTGACCATCCAACGCAATGGAGCCCTCGATGCTTCCTGGCGAGTTGGTTTCACTTAGAAAATGGTCAGCAGCCACAGAGGCGAGTCACGGCAGGCCGCTGGCACCCACCCCAGAGGAAAACAGCAAAGAGTTTCGTCTTCACCGTGCTGGGGAAGGAGAGCAGGAGAACGCACGCCATCCGGCCACGCACAGACTCCCGCCTCCCTCGGTCCCAGGCTTTGGGAATCATTAGTGGAGCCGTCTGCTCAGCCTAATGAGACGTGCAATCTCCTGTACATATAATTAGTGAAGCCATTTTAATTAATTAAACAAATTAATTAATTGCAAGGATATTGAAACCATTTCCCGGGCACTGTATCCAACTCATTTGTTCTCCGTGTGTCTACTGGGCTCCTACTGAGGGCAGAGGCCCGTGTTGGTGCTCTAGCGAGATGAACAGAACGGAAATGGAAGCCCACCACTCAGTCACTGATGACCACGCCTTCTTCTCAGGGTGACCAATTCATCCTAGCTTCCCTGAGATTGTCATGGTTTTAAAATTAAAAGTCCTTGCCGGGCATGGTGGCTTACACCTGTAAGTACTGGGAGAACTTGGGAGGCTGAGACAGGAGGACCACAGGCTTGAGGACAGCCTCAGCTCATCAACCTAGCGAGATCCTGTTTCAAAATAAAAATAAGGGGATGAAGCTCAAAGGTAGAATGCCCCTGGGTTCAATCCCCAATACCACAAAAAAATTTAAAAAAGGAACTCCCCTTCCAGGAATCCCGTTGGTCCCAGACAAACTGGGATGATTGGTCACCCTGTTTCTGCTTGACCTGGGTCAAAGGTCAGCACTGGACAGCTACCACTATAAAGGACATGGCAGACAGTGGACATCTCGAAGTCCCAGCTCCTGCTCATGGCAGACATTGCAAGTAGAACAGGAGCTCCATTTATGTAGCTCAGACCTCGCCAGCCCCAAATCCTTCTCACCTTGACTCGGTACCACTATTAATTGCCCTGATTGGGAGGACTGAGGACACTAAACATACTTGTCATCTATGCTGGTGAATCGAAGTCTAATCTAACAACCCATCAGGAGCTTAAAGCACCTCTATAATATCCTCCACAAGTGGCTAGCAAGTCTCTCCTTGCATACCTCTAGTGACAGGAAACTCATTATCTCACTTCTGTTGTTGTTGTTACTGAGTATGGAACCCAGGGGCATTCTACCTCCGAGATACACTCAGCCCTTTTTTTTATTTTACAACAGGGTCTTGCTAAGTGGCCGAGAGTCTTGATAAGTTGCTGAGGCTCACCTTGATCTTGTGACCCTTCTGTTTCAGCCTCCCACATCCTGGGATTACAGGCATGTGCACCACTCCTGGCATGGAAACTCTCTCTCTCTTTTAAGCAGCTTTTCTTGGCCCCAATATTTTTGGCTATTAAGTTCTTTCCTTTAAATCCCTAACTTCCTAAACTAATTCCGCATCAGTCTCTTTTGGGGGAACATGATAGGTTTTCAAATAGTGAAACACAGCTATTAAACTCCTCTCCAGTCTTCCCCTTCCCAGGCCCAATGTCTTCAACTGTTACTCACATAATTTGGTTTATTTATTTTTTGTGGCACTGGGGATTTAGGGGTCTTCTACCTCCAAGCTACATCTCCAGCCCTATTCTATTTTTATTTGCAAACAAGGTCTTACTAGGTTGATGAGAGTCTCACTACTTACTGAGGCTGTCCTCAAACCTGCGATCCTCCTGTCTTAGCCTCCCAAGTCCTGGGATTACAAGCGAGCACCCCCACATCCGGCTCTAACTTGGTTTATTTAGAGTCGAAGTGCCGTCCGTGTCTTGTAACATCCACCGAGGCCCCTCGGGGTCGGGTGCACAGGGAGGGCTCTCAAGCCCCCGTGCTTCTGGTGGAGTTTCTGCGGTCCTGCAGTGCCCGACAGGCCCTGCCTGCCCCCGCACACGCTCAGCTTGCTACTGTTGAGCCTCCAGGCCATCCACCCGCCCGCTACAGGGCTTCCCCGGAGCCAACGCCACATCTGGAGTCCTGGAGACCAGAAACCCAGCAGATGGCACAAAAACACAATGACCACCACAGACTGCTAACTTCCTAGTTCCAAACAACGTGTACTAAAGGTTTCCTTAAAAGTAATTTCTTAGCCGGGCGTGGTAGCAGCACGCCTGTAATGCCAGTTCTTGGGAGGCTGAGACAGGAAGATTTTGGGTTTGAGGACAGCAAGTAGTGAGACTCCCAGCAACCTTGTGAGACTCTTTCCAAATAAGAATTAAAATCAGGCTGGGGCCGGGCGTGGTGGCGCACCCTTATAATCCCAGCATTCGGGAGGCTGAGACCGGAGGATCCGAGTTCGAGGCCAGCCTCAGTTACCTAGTGAGGCACTCCGCAACTTAGTGAGACTCGGTTTCAAAATAAAGAATAAAAAATGGGGCTGGGGTTATAGCTCGGAGGTAGAATGCCTCTGAGTTCAATCCCCAGTACTGCAAAAAAAAAAAAAAAAAAATCAGGCTGAGTGTATAGCTCAGAGGTAGAATGCCCTGGGGTTCCATCCCCAGTACCACTAAAATAAAATATAAAATAAAACAAAACAACGGCTACACTCCCAGGCCCGGCCACAAAGCCTTCTGAACTTAGAAGGCGCCTGCAGCCCAAATCCAGAAGTGCTGTTTTAACCAAACGTAGCCACTGTGTGTCCGGCAGTTTCCATGGTGACGTGCACCTTACAGCCCATCTCAGAGAACTAGACCCAAAGCACATGGCGGTGCCTTCCTCCGCTAGCTACTTGGAGGAGAACGGATTCTGGGCACCAGGCCTCCAACCCGCTCCAGTCCCAGGTCCTTGAAAGCGCGCTGCACTAAGGACTTGGCCGAGTGCACCAGGGCTAGTGAGGACTGAGGGAGCGGTGGGGCTGCAGCCAGAGATCACAGCTGCGGCTTTGTTTGTTTGTTTGTTTGTGGTGCTGCTGTTTTTCCAGGATCCACTGCAGACACAGGACATGCATTTCTCAAAGTCCGCAAGGCAAAACTAGAAAAAGTCACAAAGTAGCAGGTCCTTCTCTGGGTCCTTACGCAGCATGCACAGTTGACCAGCAGACAGGGAGAACCGACCGCCGCGGGGACGCCGAGCCGAGGGCCCTGTGCTCGCTCCTTGCCCTTCCTCCTTCCCGCCACCCGCACCCGCCCTGGGCCTTCCTCTCTCCTAGGAGGAGGAGGAGGGGGAGGAGGAAGACGTGAAGGAATGAAAGGCGCAGTCCAGTCTCGCTGGCGGCAAACCTGGAGCAGGAGGAAGTCTGAAGACAGGTTTGAGAACTCCTTCCGCCTTGGTTCCGACACCTACCATGGCTCTGAGCTGCTGCTTTTTTTTTTTTTTTTTTTTTGCAGTACTGGGAATTGAACCCAAGGGTATTCTACCTCCGAGCTACATCTCCAGCCTGATTTTTTTATTCTTTATTTTGAAACAGGGTCTCACTAAGTTGCAGAGTGCCTCACTCTGAGGCTGAGGCTGGCCTCAAACCTGGATCCTCCGGTCTCAGCCTCTTAAGTGCTGAGATTACAAGCGTGCGCCACCATGTCCGGCAGCTCTGAACTTGTCAACTAGTGCGGTCAGGCTCCCAGACCTCAGCGTCCTCTCCACTGAGTATGCGGTCCCCTGGAAGGGCTGATGAGCCATGAGGCGGTGACAGGAGGTAACAAAGGCTCATCACAGGGATGGACTAATTCAACTGCACAAAAACTGCCTCTGCCGGGTGTGGTGGCGCACGCTTGTAATCCCAGTACTTGGGAGACTGAGACAGGAGGATCTCAGGTTTGCAGCCAGCCTCAGCTACTTAGTGAGGCTCTCTGCAACTTAGTGAGACCCTGTTTCAAAATAAAGAAAACAAAATAGGACTGGGGGGCTGGGATGTAGCTCAGTGGTAAAGTACTCACTTTGCAAGCGCAACGCCCTGGGTTTGATCCCCAGCACCAAAAAGACCAAAAAAGATAAAATAGTCAAGCTAAGACAAAAAAAAAAAAGGACTGGGGATGTAGCCAGGAGGTAGAATGCCCCTGGGTTCCATCCCTAGTACCAGAAAAAAAATAAAAATAAAAAAATCCTCTCTGTTCAGAAATGAGGAAACGGGCCGAGAGAAGGCGGCCTATTTACCCTGAACTGTGCGGCTAGGCAGCACCAGGGCCAGGACGGCAGACTAAAAGCGGCTTTGGGTGCGGTCATGTTAGGTTATCCCACGGGTGGTCATGATTCTAGTTAACGGCCAACACACGAAGATGCTTGCGGGCTCAAGTCCGAGCCATCTTTGTGTTCGCTCTTTAGTCTCTCTTGCTATGCTGCTCAGGCTGGACTTGAACTCCCGGGCTCAAGCGACCCTCCTGCCTCAGTCTCTCCAGTAGCTGAGACTTCAGCAGCCGACTGCTGCGCCTGGCTCTCTCCTGGAACTGCAAAGTCTCCGATGACGTGCCTCCTCCAGCCCCAGCGGTCACCTTCGCAGCTTGCTAAACGTCGCAGCTCACCATGGAGCTTGTTCAACTGGCCACCCTGACAAAAACTGCAAAAAAATCGCCTCCACAGTGCCTGCCCCCTCTAACCTGCTGCGGGTTATATTCCTGTGTGGCGATCTGTCCCCTTCCACCAGACTGTGGGTTCCACGAGCAGGGACCCTCCCGTTTTGTTCAGTGTGACAGGTATGCCAGCACCCAGACATCTGTGGTAAGCTTTCAGTGAGTATTTGCTGAATGAATGAACAAATTAATCTATGTTGATCTGGAGAAAAGGTCCAGGATATGCTATCAGGCAAAAGAAAGCAGGCCTCTAAATTATACATATGTAATGATCTCATCTGGGTAAATACATTATCGTTTGTCTCAGCATCCGTGAGTGGCAGAGGAAGAAGTCTAGAACAATACACATGAAAATGTTCCTTGTGCAAGGCGTGGTGGTGCACACTTGTAATCCCAGCATTCTTGAGGCTGAGACCGGAGGATCCGGGTTCGAGGCCAGCCTCAGCTATCTAGTGAGGCACTCCGCAACTTAGTGAGACTCGGTTTCAAAGTAAAGAATAAAAAATAGGGCTGGGGGTGTAGCTCGGAGGTAGAATGCCCCTGGGTTCCATCCCCAGTACCGAAAAAAAAAAAAAAAAAATGTTCCTTGAGTTTGGGCATGGTGGTGCATACTTGTAATCCCAATATTTGGAAGGGTGAGACAAGAGAATCACAAGTTCAAGGACAGCCTCAGCAAGCAGTGAGACTCTCATCAACCTAGTGAGATCCTGTTTGAAAATAAAAATAAAATAGAGCTGAGAGTATAGCTCGGAGGTAGGATGCCCCTGGGCTCAATTCCCAGTACCACAAAAAAGAAAAAGAAGAAAAAAAAATGTTGTTCCTTGTGGTTATTTCTAAGAGGTAAGAGGCAAAGACACTTTTTAACTTCCTTCTAAATGTTTTTACACAGACATGTGTTATTCCTGTCCTATTCCTGTAAGTTTTTAAGCTTTTACATCAGAGCATGCACACCCACACAGAAGCATACAACTGGTGACAGAAGACCCGAGTGAGAGGGCAGGACCGAGACAGGATCACACCTTCCCCGAGACGCAGCGGGCCTGCACGGCATCTGCACTCAGAGACCAGCAACACTGAGGGAAATGACAGAATCAGGCCTCCCCAGCCTGGGACTCAGCAGCTACTCCTCCCGCACTCCTCCAGAAGAAGGAAAACTCTAGAAAAATCCAATGCTACTTGGCTGCCTCTCCCTTGTGACTGTTTTAAAATGACATCAGAACATTCCAGAAAACGTAAAAGCCAAGCTGACACGCAGAGTGTGCGATTTGCAAGCAGAAATCCTCTGCATAAACAATAAACAGCCTCACTCTCTGACGCCCGCGTGGACCAGGAGGTGCCGGGCCTGGCCGGGGCCGTCTAGATCCTGCTCCTCCTCCTCCACGCTGGCACAGATGAGAACACTCGGGTGCTCCGAGGAAGGCAACCCAGGGACTTCCACGTCCCCCCTTCCCTGTAAGTCACCAACGTGCCGCCAATCAACAGCAGGCAGCAGGTGAAGGCGACGGAGGTCCGGGCACAAGGCCAGGTGCTTCGAGGGGCGACTGAGAAACCCAAGATAAAGCGGGGCCCTCTCACAGGCGAGGGATGCGGGAGGAGCACTTAGACAGGTACCGGGAGTTCTGAGAAAACCAGAGAAGTGTGAGCAGGGCAGCTTCGAGGAAGAAGGCGGGCAGGAGCAGGCAGGAGCCAGGTGCTCAGAGAGATGGGGTGGGGCTGCCAGCCTCTGCACCCCCGCCCCCTTCCCGGCAGAGGATGCCACTTTGCTCGGTTAGCTGCTCACCCACTTTCCAAGCGCCGCAGGTAGGTACAGCTTCCCGAGGGCAGACAACTGTGCGGCAGGAGCTTCCGAGTCTCAGGAGCCAGCAGAGCCACAAGGTGAGGAGGAGCCAAGAGGCCTCCGGCGGCGGGAAGCGGTGCTGGGCCAGCGAAGCCAATGCACAGCGAAAAGGAGTTGAAAAGGAGGGCCGAGGGGGACGGAAGGGCTGCAGCATCAACAGAAGAGACAGTTCTAGAACTCGGGACTCTCAGGACGAAAGCCAGAGCGGTTCCAGCAAACTGGGGCGGGTTGGCCCATCCAGGGATATCAGACTCAGAGGGCGCGTTAACAAGCCCCTCCCCCAGGCCGGGTGGAAGGAATAAGCAGCGACCCAGGAAGGGGACTCCTGTCCCAGTGCTCCTGCACCCTCAGCTCAACCGTGCAGGTCTCTGAAGAGGCTCAGGGAAAAGGGACAGCTCTTTTATTTGGGAGATGGGGTGGCCCTGGGGACTGAACCCAGGCCCATTCTCCCTCTGATCTACACCCCCAGCCGTTTTTATATATATATTTTTTCCAGCACGGATTTTTTTATACATTTATTGAGTACAACAGGGTTACATAGACATTTATGATATATCAATCACTGTCAGATCACAAATAGCACCACTTGTTCGTTTTTACACGTATAGCCCACATTCTTAACATAGCCTGGTAAAGCAAACTTTCTAGTCATAAAGCCATACTCCTTTAGGGTCATATATTTAGTTTCTAAGAAGTAGGAGGGTCTTTCATCTATGCATCCTAGGGGCAATCTCCAGACTTCGAAACAAGATCTTCCTAAGGTGCTAAGGGTCCCACTAGTTGCTGAGGCTGTTCTCTAACCTGTAACCTCCTGTCTCAGCCCCCTTCCCCCCAACAAGTACTGGGATTACAGGCTTGCGCCACCATGCCCAGCAAGAGGCAACTCTTTATTACTGTTTTTAAAGAAAACTTAGAATCATGGCCTTTATCCTTTACCCGACTGCTTCTCAGACATGATCTCATTGGGTGCCAAGATCGGGGGGACTCAGCACAGCACCCCCAGGGAAGCACCCCACCTGGACTCGGAAATGTGAAGAAGCCAAGGAATTGGCACAGCAGCCCTTGAGCACACCCCATCCAGGCGCAAGCACCCTCTTCCCTCTCAATTCGTATCATCTCTTGCAAAGGCGGGGCCTGGGAGAGGACCTCCGATGTCCCTCTCCACCCACGCAATCCACCCCTGCACCAAGGATTCACTGAGTATTTACGGTGCGGCAGACACTATGGCAAGCGCCACCCAGAATCCAGAGAGCCACAGGATGGAGTACATGAATTCAAGGGACTTGTGCTTCAGTGTAGGGGGCGGGAGGGGCCCGGCTGCAAGTGGCATGGCGGGAATCACTCAACTGTTGAATGCAGATCCACTCCCCCATCGTACACGCCAAGAACTGCACTGGGGAGAGAGACAAGGAAGGAGACGATTGCAGAACCGGGAGCGAGTACTTGCTCATCACATGAGGCAGAGGTACGCCTACCCCGGCACTGACCCAAATATCGGCCAATCACCCACTTACTTCTCATTAGCACGGCAGCAAGTACAGTGAAGGACTTAAAAAAAAAAAAAAAGTGGTAAGATCAAGCCCTGACCTCAAAGACAGAACCAAACAATTAAGAAGAGAAATCCCACACCTGGTGGGAGGGTGCACATTTATAATCCCAGTAAGTACTTGGGAGGCCGAGACAGGAGGATCGCAAGTTTGTGGCCAGCCTCAGCTACTTAGTGAGACCCTCTGCGACCTAATGAGACCCTGTTTCAAAATTAAAAAAAAAAATGATAATAATAAAATAAAATAGGACTGGAGGTATAGCTCAGAGATAGAACACCCCTGGGTTCAATCCCCAGTACCACCAAAAAAAAAAAAAAAGGAAGGAAGGAAGGGGAGAGAAAACCCTTTTACAAAGGAAGCAAAACAATCAGGGAACCATAGTTAGTGAAGAGTGGAGCGCAAATCTTCAGTACAAAGAGAGACAGAGTTGGAGAGAGTCTGCAGAACTTTCTAGAGGGAGTGGAAATAAAATAGCAGAAGAAATATTGACGGACAAGTGTTTTTTAGGCAGGAAGAACATGACAGGTATCCTGCTTTTTCTCAGAAATTAACAGAAAACATATACTAATGGCTGGAAATGTTTCTAAATGACACACCCATTCATAAGTCTTTGGTTTGAGTCGAGAGGGACCTTGCCATACCAGTGACCTTCACACGTGTAAGTGATATTCGAATGGAGAGACAGACATCAAG
>PVLC010002531.1:14716-83906 GCA_004027655.1 Graphiurus murinus
TTTTTTTTTTTTTTTTTTTTTTTTTTTTTTTTTTTTTTTTTTTTTTTTTTTTTTTTCGGTACTGGGGATTGAACTCAGGGGCATTCTACCTCCGAGCTACACCCCCAGCCCCTATTTTTTATTCTTTATTTTGAAACCGAGTCTCACTAAGTTGCGGAGTGCCTCACTAGGTAGCTGAGGCTGGCCGCGAACCCGGATCCTCCGGTCTCAGCCTCCCGAATGCTGGGATTACAAGCGTGCGCCACCACGCCCGGCCCCTTGGCTCTTTATACATCTATTCTCAAGCAACATAAAGCCCATACTTCTGTTAGAAGAACCCCGTAATTCAGGGAGAGAGAAACTGAATTACCAGGGACAATCCACAAATTAATCCCTGGAAACTGACTACATTAGTTTTGTTATAATGATATTCAGAAAGTATGAGCAGAAAGGCCACCTTTGGTCTGATGGTACACTGGCCAGTCAATAATAAGTTAACAACTATTGACTGACTGTTTAATGGAGAACCCTGCGTTGGTGTTGAAGGAATGGAAAGGAGAGGACAGTGGGAAAGACCAGGAGAAAGTGGTCAAGATATAGAGAAAAGAACTGGGAGAGTCACGAGACACTAAGTCTGGTCCTGGCTCCACCACTGAAAAGTATTGAGTAGGTTGATTATGGTGGACCTCACTTCCTTATCCATGAACATGGTCTTCCTACCTCACAGGGTCATTTACAGTTCGCAGGAGAGCACGCAAGCCTACATGCTTAGGGCAGCGGAAGGCTCTGTAAAAAGCACAGTAATGGTTTGGAGATATCGGCTTCTCCAGCTTCTCTACCTAGACTGTCCATACTTCCCATAGTCCCCTGCAGCTCCCAATTTGTTCCATCTCCTCCAAATAGGAAAGAATTCAGGTGGATCAGAACCAGGCTCAACTCCCGGTCTTTGGCTGATCCATCAAACTACCTTCCTTCCTCCCATTAGAGAAAAGGGAAGCATTCGGCCCAGAAGTAATGGTCTGCCATCTCAGGGACGGAAAGGAGATCACGCCTGAGAATGAAATTGACATTGAAGGAGAAAAACAGGTTTCGGGGCATCTCATTTGAGCCCTGGATAAAGTACTCCCAACACCAAGATCTACCCCTATGTTGTTCAATCATATAAGCCAGTATATTTTCTTCTTTTGTTTCTATCAGTTGGGTTGGTTTTCACGTCAGCCATCACCTAACTGGCAGAGAACGAGAGGAAATGTGGTTAAAGTCTTGTATAGACCTGTCTGACTCCTCACCACATCCCGGTAGCTCCATGCAGTGGTCCCAAAAGAGCCAGGCATGGTAGTGCGAGCCTGTAATCCCAGGACTTGGGAGGCTGAGACAGGAGGCTTGCCAGCCTCAGCAACTTAGCAAGACCTTCAACAACTTAGTGAGACTATGTCTCAAAATAAAAAATAAAAGAGGACTAGGGCTTGGGGGTAGGGGGTATAGCTCAGAGGTAGAATGCCCCCTGGGTTCAATCCTCAGTATCACACACACACACACACACACACACACACACACACACACACACACAAAGTGAAAGTGTGAAGGAGGTAAAGATGGTGAGGGGCTCCCCAAGGACAAGGGGGAGACAATCATAATTAGTAAAACAATTGATTACTGGGCCTGCCTTTATTTGCTTCCTGGCTTTTAAGACCAGGGAGGGTCATGCTGATGGAAGCGGGTGGGGACCCTCGTGATAAGCGGAAAACTGAGTGTCTCCCTGGGCTCTACTTCCCCCTGATCTCTCAAAATGTTTACCCATTTCCTTTTATGGCAACCACTGAAGAGCCCAGAGCAATAACACTAGTACCCCACCGATTTATCTTATATCTTAGAAAATTACTCAGGGCCTGCAGTACTGAGCTCATGTTCAAATTAAGTTTGCTAGAAACCTAATTTGGGATGAGTAATTTAATTTGGCTACTACAATTAAAAGTGGTGCAGTATTTGTGTTTTAAAGGAAAACCATATTAGATTCATCTAATCTTATTAGGTGAATATCATATTTAGATCACATTATATCTGGAGCAGATATATACAGGATTGATTTCTTATCTAAGTCACTTGGGAGACCAGAGGGACGAACCTTCCCCTGCTCCCTGCCCACTAGCCTGACCCAGGTCAGCCCAGGCAGTGAACGCCAGAGACTTCTCAGAAGGTCACTGGTGGCCCTTGAACTTGTCTACCAAAACATCACCAAGAACAAGCCCTCATGTCTTACAAATGGGTAAACTGAGGCCTGAGTGGACAAACAGCTTACTCTGGGTCATACAGTCAATTAGTGGTAGGACAGACTATGACAGACTTTAAGCCCCCTTACTTCCAGATCATGAAAATTTACATTAAGAACATCCAAACCATATGATGGGTCAGAAAAAACAAATCTGCCTTTGTGTTGCTTTCTTAGAGTGCCATTTATCTCGGGAGTACCCCTACCCGGGCGGATTCAGTGGGTGTGAAATCACACAGCAGGGTTTCAACTGTAGAGTTTAATCTAAGCAAATTAGATTATGAAGCAAAATCACGGAAAGGAGAAGCTAGATAAAAATGTTTGCAACCTCTTACGAGTTTGTACACACAGTGCATAAAATTCCCCTAGAAAGGATTGGAAAAAAGATGGAACACTGCAAAACAAAAATGGGAAAGGACCCAAAAAGTCAATTTACATATGCACACGCACATGCATACAAATGTGTACATGCTTGCGGGCACACACACACACACACACACACACACAAATTGCTGATAACCCATGAAAACAATGTTCAAATGCATTAGTAAGCAAAGCTTGCCAATTAAAATAATACAATATAGTTTTCAACTATCAAACTGGCAAAAATCAAACAATGCCCGAGACAGTCAAGGATGCTCTGAAATTAGAATTCTCAGACACTGCTGATGAAGAGTATAAATTAGTCTGCATTTCTGAAGGGCCATCTGGTGATATTATCAGTAGCCCTAAGACTGAGCAAGTTCACTCCCAAGAATTTTCCCCGAGGGCATCATCAGGAGAATACTCAAAAATGTATGCACAAGGACATTTATAGCAGCAGCATTCCTAATATAAAATCTAGAAAAATCTAACTGTACCTTAATAGAAAAATGGCTAAATAAATTATGACACACCAACATGAGGAATATGTAGGCATTAAAACTCATGTTTTTTTAAAAATAGTAAAAGACAGAAAGATGCTCAAAGTGATGCTAAAATCCAAAATTCTTAATTAAACAACTTCATTTCATAAAGAAATATGTATGCAGCCGGGCGTGGTGGCGCACGCTTGTAATCCCAGCATTTGGGAGGCTGAGACCAGAGGATCCGGGTTCGCGGCCAGCCTCAGCTACCTAGTGAGACACTCCGCAACTTAGTGAGACTCGGTTTCAAAATAAAGAATTAAAAATAGGGCTGGGGGTATAGCTCGGAGGTAGAATGCCCCTGAGTTCAACTCCCAGTACTGCAAAAAAAAAAAAAGAAATATGTATGCATATATATATATATATATATATATATATCATATGTTATAAATAAAGAATCTGTGGCAGATTCAGCTAAATGTCCAACAGATGTTCATGCTTCTGTCTCCAGAGCATAGGGTGTTCACTGAAAAGCAGCTACTCACCCAGAGACTACAATTCCCAGCACCCCTTTCATGTAGGTGGTACCAAATGACTATTCCCACCCGTGGACTAGAGGTGGAAGGAATAGGGGGCACATCCAGGCTGAGATGGTTAGAGAGTGGGGTGTCTTCCCCGTGTTCTCTTCCTTCATCTGCCAAGAGGATTCAGAGGACTCCAAGAACCTAGAAAATGGAAGAGCAACAACACGGAAGGCACCTGGGCCACTGAATCACTCAATGGAGGGATCCAAGAAGCAGGAACACCTACACTGCCCTGAGAAAGAAACCTCTATTGTGTTCAACTGCAATTCAGAGGTTTAACTGTTTCTTCAACTAGTGTTATCCTCATATATACACACAGGAAAACTGCCAAATATTACCTGATGCATTATATGATGGTCAAATTATATAAAAAAATTAAAAATGTATTCTTTTTCCATCACAAACATATCTTATTTGAAAAACAAGAATGTATTGAAATAGGCAAGCTTCAGATGGCAATGCTGTATAATGAAATCTTTTCATAAAATGCTGAACAAGGTTACAAATGTTAAAGTACAGGAAATTACAGGACTCAAGGAAAAAAAATCTTAATTTATAACTTTTAGAAAAATCTACCAAGACAGTTCTAGAGGCTGGGGATCTAGCTTGGTGAAACAGTGCTTGCCTAGCATGAGTGAGACCTTCCATTCAATCCCCAACACTACAAAAAAAAAAAAAAAAATAGTAAAAATTGAACAATTCTAGACAAGTGATCTCTTAAAAATAATCCAAGCTAAAAGACAAACTAGGAAGAAAAGCTACAATTTATATAATATGTGAAATGTTAGAACCCCTTAATATGTAAAGAGCCCTTATGAATCAATATAAAAATTGGGGGAAGGACGGAAGCACCTAGTCACAAAATGAGAAATACAAACCTTCCACTGAATTATTTTAAAATAGCTATTTCATGTATCCATATTTTAGTATGGATTTTAAAATATAACCCTGATAATATATCAGACCTAAAAATTAATTTCTTGGTGTTATCAAACATCTAGTCCTAACTTCCCCAATTGCCTCCAAAATGCCTTTTTATAACTGTTATTTTATATATTTATTCCTCTGAGCATTCTACCTCTGAGCTACACCCCTAGCCCTTCTTTATGTTTTTATTTTGAAACAGTCTCACTAAGTTGCTGAGGACAACCAGCCGGAAGTGATGGCACACACCTTTAATCCCAGTACTTGGGAGATTGAGACAAGATCATCGAAGGTTCAAGGCCAATTTGAGCAATTTAGCAAGACCTTCAGTAATTTAGCGAGACCCTGTTTCAAAAATAGTAGCTCAGAGGTAGTAATGTCCCTCGGCTCAAATCCTCAATACCACAAAATAAAAAAATAAAAAAACCAAACAAGCAAGATTTACCTTTGCCTCCCACTGATGTAGCTACTGAGTTAAAGTTTATTACCTACTCGTCCTCCTCCTGCCTTTTCTATGATGTTTATTTACTGGAGAAGCATATGGGTCGTGCTCCCCGCAGAGCTTCTGACTGCTCCCAGCGGAGTGCTAACACGGTCCACTGACCCCTGTCCTGCTTCTAAACGGAGACTTGGTTCCAGTGTCTAGTCAGCTTCAGGTTCTATTATTTTTCATGAAAATACTTTGAACCAATTGTGTTATTTTGGTAACCAGACAAAACCAATGATGCTCAAGAAAGAAAAGGAGCCCATAGAGACGCCAATCTTACTAATTCAACCATTTCAGCAAGTCACTAAAACCCAGTTCCAAAGGTTTTTCTGAATACAGACCCAGGCAATACTCTCAACACCTGGGGGACACTCAGCTGTGAGCTGATTTTTTTCCCCCAAGACATGTTTCTATGACTTTCCTTTTTTTCCCCTCCCTTTCTTTTGTTGGTGGTGCTGGGGATTGAACCCAGGCCCTTCTGCATGCAAGGCAAGCACTCTGCCCTTGAGCCACGTCCCCTTTGCCTTTAAACCCATCTTTCTATGCTGCCGCAGTGGGGAAGCTCATAACCTCTGAGCACGGACCTGAGACTTCGGTTGGCGACTGTCTTCAACTTCCCTTTCTTTTAACGATGTAACGCAGACACACGCTTGACGATTTGGAAACGGGAGGAACGGAGAGACTAAATCACTCACTTTACCCCTTGAACATAGTCACTATTTAGAGATATGCATTTGGTACATAATCATAAATCAGTGGATATAGGATTCATATTCTTTTAGTTAACATTAAATACATTCAAAAATATGTATAGCATACATGAGGGGTAGATATAAAAACAGCAGGGAAGCCGGGCGTGGTGGCGCACGCTGGTAATCCCAGCATTCAGGAGGCTGAGACCGGAGGATCCGGGTTCGAGGCCAGCCTCAGCTACCTAGTGAGGCACTCCGCAACTTAGTGAGACTCGGTTTCAAAATAAAGAATAAAAAAAATAGGGCTGGGGGTATAGCTCGGAGGTAGAATGCCTCTGAGTTCAATCCCCAGTACCGCAAAAAAACAAAACAAAACAAAAAAAACAGCAGGGCAGCACACGTGTGTGTCCACAGCCCAGCATTAGGAAGAAAACTTTCTGTGTCCCCCAGGTACCCTCTCCCTGGGTGGAAGGCTCCTCCATCATGCCCTCCTCTTCTCCTTACTGTCCTTTCAGTTAAACTCTCATCACGAAGGCTTCCGACTCCATGGACTCTCAACTTTTTATTTTATTTTATTTTTTTGGTACTGGGGATTGAACCCAGAGGTATCCTACCTACAAGCTACATCCCCAGCCCGATTCTATTTCTTATTTGAAAACAGGCTCTCACTAGGTTGCTGACAGCCTCGAAGAGTTGCCAAGGCTGGATTTGAACCTGCGATCCTCCTGTCTCAGCCTCCCGAGTCCTGGGATTACAAGCGTGCGCCACCACGCCCGGCTGATGTGTCCTCATCTTTGCCCATGCTCACTTGGTCTCTGTATAGGTTCTGCCAGACACATCCGGCTGTCTAAATAATGTGTCACTACGTTTGCATACATTTAAACGGTATATAATTGGAATCACACCGTAGGTACTCGGTAGCTTGCTTTTTCTCGTAACATTATGCTCCTGAGATTCTTCTGCACTGTATGCAGTTACTGCCCATTCATCTTAATAGCATAGCTATATAGCTGCAGGCCGCAGGGACACCTTACCATACATAATATATATATACATAACACACATCATATGTAGTATACATAATTTATACTGTAATTTCTACACATGAAATTATTTTATAAATATCTTATCACTTGGCCACATATCTTCAATTTTTTTTTTTTTTTTTTTTTTTTTTTTTTTGCAGTACTGAGAATTGAACCCAGGGGCATTCTAACTCCGAGCTCCACCCCAGTCCTATTTTTTTATTCTTTATTTTGAAACAGGGTCTTGCTAACTTGCAGAGGGCCTCACTAAGCAGCCGAGGCTGGCCAAAACCCCATGATCCTCCTGTCTCAGCCTCCCAAGTACTGGGATTACAAGCATGTGCCACCACATCCAGCAAATATAATTATTAATTATAGTAGAGTATTGTGCTGAGAGAAGTAATATTTTATAGTTACCCAACCGCTGGACATTCATCGTGTGTGTGTGTGTGTGTGTGTGTGTGTGTGTGTGTGTGCGCGCGCGCGCATGGGTCTATTTCCATTGTAAACAATGTATTAGGAAGGGTCTTTGTCTAAATTGTTTACTAAATCTATTGTATTATTTCCTTTATGGGGAATGGGAGAAGATGATCCAGAAAAGTGATATTACTGGATCGAAATGTATAAATCAATACTGTGGGTCTTTAACATGTTGTAAAATTGCTTTACAGTCAGGTGTGGTGGCACACGCTTGCAATCCCAGTACTTGGGAGGCTGAGACAGAAGGATCAAGGGTTCTGGGCCAGCCTCTGCAACTTGTGAGTCCTTCCCCAACTTAGTGAGATACTGTTTCAAAATAAAGAATTAAAAATGGGGCTGGAGGTGTAACTCCAAGGTAGAATGCCAAGGGGTTCAACCCCCAGTACTGCACCAAAAAAAAAGAGCTTTACAATTGCGGTATCACCAGCCTTAGAGATTATCATTAAAAAGTCCTTTTGGCTAATGCTGAAATAACACTTCACGACTGTTTTCACCTGCGTGTCTCTTATCACTATTTGAATACTTCCCACTGATTTGCTTACCACTGTATTTAGTTATCCATTCAAGTGTTCTACCAAGGTTTTAGTACTTTTTTAATTTGAACATTTCAGATCATGATGATATTAATTCTGTCACATTGCTGCCAATCTTTTCCTGGTCTTTGCTTCCCCAATGGTGCCCCCCCCACTACCTCCAAGTTACACCCCTACCCCTATTTTTTATTCTTTATTTTGAAACGGTCTCACTAAACTGCGGAGGGCCTCACTAAGTAGCTGAGGCTGGCCATGAACCCGGATCGTCCGGTCTCAGTCTCCCAAGTACTGGGATTACAAGTGTGCGCCACCCAGCTCCCGATGGTATTTGTACTTGAAGAAATCATTCATTTTTCTGTCATTTCACCAACCATCCTTTTCCTTTTTGAATGTATTTCTTGTGTTTCTCCATAATATTCAATTCTGTAGACCTCTTATGCTTCTACATTTTTTTTTTTCTCGGTACTGGGGATTGAACCAGGGGCATTCTACCTCCGAGTTATACCCCCAGCCCTATTTTTTATTCTTTATTTTGAAACAGGGTCTCACTAAGTTGCGGAGTGCCTCACTAGATAGCTGAGGCTGGCTGCAAACCCGGATCCTCCGGTCTCAGCCTCCCAAATGCTGGGATTACAAGCGTGCGCCACCACGCCCGGCTATGCCTCTACACTTTGCGTTTCAATTGTTTAATCCATCTGTAATTCATTTTAGTGAGGCCAAAATGATTTTTTTCCAAATTGCTAATGAGGCAACAGAATTATTTACCGATTACTTCTCCCTTCCCTATTGATTTGCCATGACTGCCTTCCGATTTATTGAATACTTCTGCAGGGTCTACTTCTGAACTTTGTCCACGTATCTGCTTCCTCCTCTCGGGCCAGAACCACAATGGTTTTTTTTGTTTGTTTGTTTGTTTTTTTGTGGTACTGGGGATTGAACTCAGGGGCGTTCTACCTCCGAGCTACACCCCCAGCCCTATTTTTTATTCTTTATTTTGAAACCGAGTCTCACTAAGTTGCGGAGTGCCTCACTAGGTAGCTGAGGCTGGCCGCAAACCCGATCCTCCGGTCTCAGCCTCCCGAATGCTGGGATTACAAGAGTGCGCCACCACACCCGGTTAGAACCACGATGTTTTAATTACAAAGGCTTCACAACGCATTTCCATATCTGGTAGTCCTATGTATCTTAACTCTCATTACCTCTAATACTCTCTGCCCAAAACTGTTTTCAAAATTCCCTTTGATGTTCTACTTATTTTGCCAAATAAACGCAGAACCATCTTGTGGAATTTAAAATTCCTGATAGTACTTGCAGAGGAATAGCATTAGACTCAGGAACTAATTCAAATAAACCCAAATACTTCATTTTCATTTAGAAACAGAGTTTTTAATCGAGTGCTTTAGGGCTCCTCGGTCTACAACTAAGCGATCTGTAATTGTTAATAACGTCATCATGTTCTTTACAATATTTATTCTCCAAGTTATTATCTTAGGACTTTCTATATTGTCTGAAACTTAACGGAACAATGTTCACTAGTTCCAGAGTTATTCTGATCTCACCAGTTACGTAGAGTGCCAGTGAGCTGTATCGACTGCATCTCCCCAATCAGATTAAGGAGTGGTCATAGCTGGGCATGGTGGTGCACGATGAGACAGGAGGATTGTGGGTTCGAGGCCAGTGTCAGCAATGTAAGGAGATCTTTTTTTTTTTTTTTTTTTTTTTGCAGTACTGGGGATTGAACCCAAGGACATTCTCCCTCCAACCTCACAACCTCATCTCCAGCCCTATTTTTATGTTCTTTATTTTGAAACAGGATCTCACTAAGCTGCAGAGAGCCCCACTAAGTACCTGAGGCTGGCCATGAACCTGGATCCTCCAGTTTCAGCCTCCCAAGTACTGGGATTAAAAGTGCCTGTTTTTACTCTTTATTTTTGAAACAGGGTCTCACTAAGTTGCAGAGAGCCTCACTAAGTAGCTGAGGCTGGCCACAAACCCGGATCCTTGGGTCTCAGCCTCCCAAATGCTGGGATTACAAGCTGGGTGTGGTGGTGCACGCTTGTAATCCCAGTATTTGGGAGGCTGAGACTTGAGGATCTAGGTTTGCCGGCAGCCTCAGCTACCTAGTGAGGTACTCCGCAACTTAGTGAGACCCTGTTTCAAAAAAAAGAATAAAAAATAGGGCTGAGGATAGAGCTCAGAGGTAGAATGCCCCTGAGTTCAATCCCCAATACCGAAAGAAAAAAAAAAAAACTTTTTTCAAAAGAAATAAAAAGGGCTAGGAGTTTATCTTAGAGGTTAGAATGCCCCTGAATTCAATCCCCAGTACCTCCCCTCCCGCCCCGCAAAAGAAAAGGAAATGGTCATTTTGTATATTTCTAAATAGATTGTAAAAAATTAGGTGAATTGCCTGCTGCACTTTTGGGGTTAATGAGATCATTACATAACCCAATTTATGTGACTCATATGAAAACATACGTATGCAAGGCCGTTCCTGCATCCCAGGAACACAGTCTATCTGGATGTGGTAGAACATTCGCATATTGCATTGTTGAAATCTACTTGTCAGAATTTTATCTAAAACTTTTACATTCCTAAGCAAAACTGGTGGAGAGCCTTCCTTCGGGACTTGCCAGCTTTGATATCAGGGTCATGTTTGCTTCAAAGAGCGATCTGGAAGTTTTCCATCTTTTTTCTAAATCTTAGAACAGTTTATATAACACAGGAATTAGCTGTTCTTTGAAAGTTGAAAGGGTTTTCAAAGGCCTTTCCATGGGGGGTGGCGCAGGGGGTGTATAAGAATGTGCCCATTTAAAATGATGTAAGCCCAGCGTGGGGGCACACGTAATCCCAGTACTTGGGAGGCTGAGACCGGAGGATCTGTGTTCTCGGCCAGCTACAGCTACTTCACGAGGCCCTCCGCAACTTAGCGAGACCCTGTTTCAAAAATAAAGAATAGGCTGGGGGTGTCACTCAGTGGTAGAACACTTGCTTAGCATGTGTGAGGCCCTTGGTTCAATCCCTAGCACTGCAAAAGGAAAAAAGGAATAAAAAATAAGACTGGGGTTGTAGCTCGGAGGTAGAATGCCCCTGGGTCAATTCCCAGTACTTCAATAAATAAATAAATACATACATACATAAATGACGGGTAAGACACTCATCTCTAATGGGGCAGAGCTCCGTTTTAATTGTCTGCCTTCTTTCCCTTAGAAACAGGGAGTCAATGACCCAGTGTTCAGAAAAAACCATTTCCTCGGGCTGTGGTTCCCCGGTGGTCAGGGAATCCCGACCAGCGCACCAAGTTTCAAACGAGGCTAAGTTTGGCAAGCACACCTTTAGCACCGGCCATGGACCGATGAGGAGACGGCCTGTGCGGCCCACGTCACCTCTGGAGCGGGGCAGGGGTCTCCCAACTTTCCATAGACGGGGCCATCTCCCCTCTTCACAGCAAGACAAGCTTGTCCCTCTAAGCCTGTCTCTGCTGCAAGGCCCTGTGGCAATGACCTTGCGGGCACTCGAGGGGACTGCAAATAAAGATTTGGCGTTATTACCCAGTGCATGTTTACATTCTCTAGACTCCTCTATTGGAGCTCTGACCTTCAATGGGCTGTTAGTGGGGGGAGGGGTTTTAGGGGGGGTAATTAGATTTAGATGTTGCCCTGAGGGTGGAGTCCTACCATGGGAATGGTATCCCGATAAGAAGAGGAAGAGACACCAGAGCTTCCTCGCTCCCACAGCGCCTGAGAGAGAAATCAGAAAGCATACAGCAAGATGGCAGCCACCCACAACCCAAGAGAAGAGGCCTCAGAACGAAGGCTGCCTTGCCGGGCACCTGGATCCTGGACTTCCCAACCCCAGAAATGTGAGAAATAAATCTCTATTGTCTAAGTTCCCGAGACACGTTTTGTCGTGGCAGTGCAGGCTGACTAAGACAACAGTGTTCTGGTAATGACTGCTGTCAGGAACACTGGGCCAGCCGGGCGTGGTGGCACACGCCTGTAATCCTAGGACTTGGGAGGCTGAGACAGAAGGATCGCAGGTTGGAGGCCAGCCTCAGCAACCTAGCAAGACCCTGTTTCAAAATAAAAAACTAAAAAGGGCAGGGGGTGCAGCTCAGAGGTAGAATGCCCCTGGTCACATGGTCTGCCCTAGAGGGTCATCCGCCAGGACACAAGCCAAGCGTAAGAAGTCTGAACAAATAAGCCGGGCGTGGTGGCGCACGCTTGTAATCCCAGCATTTGGGAGGCTGAGACTGGAGGATCTGGGTTCGCGGCCAGCCTCAGCTACCTAGTGAGGCACTCTGCAACTTAGTGAGACCCTGTTTCAAAATAAAGAATAAAAAAAAATAGGGCTGAGGGTATAGCTCGGAGGTAGAATGCCCCTGAGTTCAATCCCCAGTACTGCAAAAAAAAAGAAGTCTGAACAAATGAAGATGTCCTGTGTGTTAGGACACGCAAAAAGGGAATGGGACCGTGACGACAGACGGGAGGGTGCCGGATGGCTGGCTTTGTCTTGAGAGACACCTCTCAGTCCAGGTCCGAGTCCCCAGAGGATCCACGACACACCAGCGATCATGAAGGTCACCTATCTGTGGACAGTCGAGGTCAGCAGCACTGGGACAGTCTGGCAGGAAGGCAAGGGCCTCGGTGCCCACCATGGCTCCAGGGCGCACGATTCCGCTGGGGACTGTGCTTGGACGCCGGCTGCCCCCCCCACCCCCACCCCCCCCCCCCGGTCCACGCGGACAGAGCCGCCGCTCTCCTGCCCGCCAGAGCCTGGCTTGGAAACCCAGTCCCTGCTCAAAGGCAAACCAGGTCTGTGGCAGAGCCAAGCAGCATGGCACCAGTGAGTGGCGTCTGATTGCTGCTGCGGATGGAGAGGTGGTTGGTGTCCACGTGGGGATTGTGTGTGTGTGTGTGTATGGGTGGGGGTGGGGGACTGGGGATGGAACCCCGAGGGCCTTCTACCTCCAGGCTACACCCCCAGGCCTATTTTATTTTTTATTTGGAAACGGGGCCTCACTAAATTGCTACAGCTGGCTCTGAACCTGTGATCCTCCTGTCTCAGCCTCCCAAGTACTGGGATTACAAGCGTGCGCCATCACGCCCGGCTTTTCTTGGGGATTTTTTTAATGATTTCAAAAGACATCTCTAAAAAATCGGACTGTTTTGGCAGCTCCAAGAGGCAAGTTTTGCTACAAGTACTAATACTAACACCAGATATATGAGCATGCTTGCTGCCCTTTTTTGGGGGGTGGGTGGTACTGGTACTGGGGATTGAACCCAGGCATGCTCTGCCTCCAAGCTACACCCTTAGCCCTATTCTATTTTTCTTTCTTTCTTTTTTTGTAGTACTGGGGGTGGAACTCAGGGGCATTCTACCTCCAGGCTACACCCTCAACCCTGTTTTATATTTTATTTGAAAGAGGGTCTCACTAAGTTGCAGAGGGCCTCCCTAAGTTGCTAAGGCTGGCTTCGAAAATGCGATCCTCTTATCTCAGTCTCCCAAGTACTAGGATTACAAGCGTGGGCCAACACATCTGTCTCCCAATTCTATTTTGAAATAGTGTCTTGCTAAATTGCTGAGGCTGGCCTCCAACGTGCTATCCTCCTGTCTCAGCCTCCCAAGCAATGGGACTACAGGCATGCACCACTGGGCCTGGGAATGTTACATTTTAAAAAATGTTCTACCTTTCCAAAAACGAAAACTGGTAGCCCGTGGCCAATCCCCCGAATCTTCTGTTTGTTTGGTTTGGGTACTTTCTTGGTTGGAGAACCACTGATCTACAGCACCTTCTGAGCCAAGAGTTCAGGGCCGACCCGTCTCATTAGACAGCATTAGGGTGACCAGCGTCGAGGGCAACAACCTCCAGAAAAGGTAAGCGACTCAGGGAGTGCGGGCGGCAAGTGCGTGGCCTTTGGTGACTCGTTGACTCTGGAGAGGTCCCCTCTCGCTGAACCCCGACACCTCACCTCCACCCTCAAAGCGATCTCTTCCTGGTTTTGGAACCGAAGTGACAAAGCTTTTGGGGCCGCGCTTCCCCCTACTCATCCGCGAACCCCAAAATAAGACACTTGACCCTCCTGGGACACTGAGCCCTAAGGCACCAAAGGCTTTTTTAGGAGTGAGTCACTGCAGTGACTGAGGAAGTGAAATTCTGCTGAAATCCACACCCAAGCCCAGCTCCCACCGACCGACCGACCTACTGACCCACCGACCGACCAACTGCAGCTCTGGCCCCTCCAGGTGACCCTAAGGTCCAATCCCCCCAGGAAAGTGCGCAGCGACTTTGGAAAACCAAAGCCAAAGAGGTTCCCTCATCCCTCTAGAGATGCCAAGCTGAAAACAAAGACAGACAGTACACTAACAAGTTGCCCTCAACTTTAGAAAATTCTTATGTTCCAGCCGTCAAACTTACTTTCGATTGCGTGCAACTTGACCTTTTCTTTACTTAGCGTTCCCCCCCAAAGTCAGTTTGATTGTATGCTAGTTCAACTTTTTTTAGGTTTCCCCCAAAATTAATTCTTTTTTTTTTTTTTTTTTTTTTTTTTTTTTTTTTTTTTTTTTTTTTTTTTTTTTTTTTTTTTTTTTTTTTGCGGTACTGGGGATTGAACTCAGGGGCATTCTATCTCCGAGCTATACCCCCAGCCCTATTTTTTATTCTTTATTTTGAAACCAAGTCTCACTAAGTTGCGGAGTGCCTCACTAGGTAGCTGAGGCTGGCCGCAAACCCGGATTCTCCAGTCTCAGCCTCCCGAATGTTGGGATTACAAGCGTGTGCCACCACACCCAGCTCCCCCAAAATTAATTCTAATAAAACACACTTCAGTTAAAAAATAAATAAAAAACCCACAAACACTAATTTTTTTTTTTTTTCAGTATTAAGGATTGAACCCAGGGGCATTTTACCTCCGAGCTACACCCCCAGTCCTATTTTTTATTCTTTTTATTTTTTGAAACAGGGTCTCACTAAGTTCCAGAGAGCCTCACTAAGTAGCTGAGGCTGGCCGCCAACCCGGAGCCTCCTGTCTCAGCCTCCCAAGTACTGAGATTACAAGCCTGCGCCACCACGCCCGGCTAACACTAAATATTTTAATACATGTATTTACATCATTCCTTACAGAGCTAATCAGTGACAGATAATATATTTGTTGAGAAGAGAGTTGATTTCCTAGATTAAACATGCACATAAACACATAAATGTGACAATATTTTGAGACCCATGACACTAATAAGGGAAACATTTACTGGGCCAGCCACTGGGCTAGCTAAACACTTTACTGGATTACCTCATTTAATACTTCCAGCAAACCTATAAAGTATTCGCTCCTCTTATTCCCATTTTCTAGACGTGGTTATCCATGAGGAACCTCATTGTTGTCATTTAATCGCTACCAACCCGGAATTTGAGTTTGGCGTTTATTCTGGCCAGAAAAAGGTTGGAAGGAAATTAGAAATTAACGAGGAGTGCAGAAGGCATAGTTAATCGATTAGAGAAGACACTGAGCCTTCAGACGCACTGAAAAATAGATGCTAATTGCTCCCAACTGGAAATGCTGGGAAGCTTCTGCCCCCAAACTGCAGTCTCACAACGCTTTAAGATTCAGACTTTCACCAGTAAAGACTGGATTTCCTCTCGATTACCCCCGATGACGAGTCCAAATCAGGAAGGTTTTACCCAGTTTCTGTGGATGACACACTACGGTGGGGGTTAGCTGTTGTTCCCCATATCCGTTTCCATCCTCCCGCCATCGTTCCTGGTACTCTCCGTACCTGCTCGTCCCCATGGCCAGTGCAGAAGCCAGCCTGACGAGGGACTGAGCCGGGGAAGTCAGGTGGAGGGATGGGAAGAAGCAGGATGCTGTAGGATTCTGTGGAGCTGCTGGTTCACCCTGTCCCTGCAGTCCACCCTACCCCCGCACACGGCAGGTACATGAGCTAATTAATCCCCTGTGTTATTGGAGACCCCTTTTTCTGGTATTCAAAGCCCCCCAAACAATCTAAACTGATAAATGGGAAATAGGAGCATCGATGGTTTGAATGTTTGTGTCCTCCCAAAATGCAAACGTTGAAATCCTAACCCCCAAGCTGACGGCTTTAGGGCTGGAGCCCTTGAGAGTTCGTTATGAAGTGTTAGGATTTGTGTCCCTTTTGAAGAGGCCTGAGAGAGGTGCCTGGTCCCCTCTGCCACATGACAACACAGAAAGAAGCTGTCTGCAGTGAGGAAGACAGCCCTCGCCAGACCTGGCCCCAACGGCACCGGCTCTGCTAACGCTAAGCTCCCAGCTAAGGAACCCTGTTCTACCAGCCCAAACGGCCAGAGGCGAGCGCTAGCCCACAGCCTTTTCCTGGCATTTGCTTAGATTTTGCTTTCTGCTGCTTCAAAGGTTTCCCTAAGGGAACATAGCGGGCTTTCAAGAAGCACTTGTGAAGGAAGGAGTGGCCTTGGGCAAGTCACTTGACTTCCCGGAGATGAGGATTTATTTCCTCTGCTCTTGCCAGCCCTAGCAGCCAACTGTGAAGCGGACCTAATGGTGCAAAGTTTCACTCCACCAGACAAACACAAAACCCTCTCATAGAAGACCCCGAGGGCCCGCATGCCCTGGTCCTGTCAAGCAGTTTCCTTCCGATCCACAGATCCGCCCTCCTCATGGGCGCCTGCATAATGGAGGGCACCGTCCATTATGGGCAAACACAGGGCGTTCAATGTTCACGCTCTTGTCTCGGCTGGCCGCGTAGCTACAGGTTGACTGCAGCCCCCCACCACAGCTCACCTTGCTGGCTTCTCTCCGTGTGTGTGTGTGTGTGTGTGTGTGTGTGTGTGTGTGTGTGTGTGACTAAGGATTGAACCGAGGGGCATCCTACCTCTGAGCTAAATCCTCAGCCCTATTTTATTTTGAAACAGGGTCTCACTAGGTTGATGAGAGCCTCGCTTCTTGCTGAGGCTGTCCTCGAGCCTGCGATCCTCCTGTCTCAGCCTCCCAAATACTGGGATTACAGGTGTGCGCCACCACACCCAGCTTTTCTCTCTCATTTTGATAAGCAGTCTTCCTCTTCCTTCCAGGCCTAGGCATGACAACGGCTCCCTGCAGCACTGGCCTCTCCAACATACATTCTTGTAAACAATCTCTCCACGGGAGAGCCTCTTTTTCAGTTTATTTATTTACTTATTTATTTATTTATTTATTTATTTATTTATTTATTCGTATGTGTGTGTGTGCGGGCGCGCGCATGCTAGGAATTGAACCTAGGGCATTCTAACTCCAAGCTATACCCCCAGCATTTTTCTTTTCCTTTGATTTTATTTTTTTAATTGGTGCATTGTAATCATACACCTTTGTTAGGTACAAGCTGATAAAGGCATACATACACACATTTCTCATTTAACCTTCCCCAATTCCCACCCCACTTCCTCACCCTCCTTTTCTTTTATTTATTTATTTATTTTTTGCGGTACTGGACATTGAACTCAGGGGCATTCTACCTCCGAGCTACACCCCCAGCCCTATTTTTTTATTCTTTATTTTGAAACCGAGTCTCACTACGTTGCAGAGTGCCTCACTAGGTAGCTGAGGCTGGCCTCGAACTTGGATCCTCCAGTCTCAGCCTCCCGAATGCTGGGATTACAAGCGTGCGCCACCACGCCCGGCTTTCTTTTTCTTTTTTTTTAAGTAGGGTCTCGCTAAGTTGCTGTAGCTGGCTTGGAACCTGGGATCCTCCTGCCTCAGCCTCCCAAGTGCCGGGATCACAGGTGTGCACCACTACGCCCGCCAGTCTCTTCCCTTGAGGGAGCCACCTGTTTCTTAGAGGAACCCCAGGACACAATGGCTTAAAATTAAATCAAGATCAGGCGCAGGCCAAAAGAAACCAAAGCCATCGACTCCGAGTCTCGCGGAAGAGGAACTGACCACACACAAAATCAATCAGACCCCTTGACTGGCCTTGCCCGCCATCACCGAGAATGGGAGGAAAAGAGCCGACCCTTGCTAGAGGAGGTCCATAGCTGAAATTAGACTGTTTACACGCAAACCCACTGACCCTTCTGAGAGCTTTGATGTGGGGCCTGGCAGAGAGGATACCGCTGCCTGCCCACTTTCTAGAGGGGCAGACTCAGCCTGGACGCGGTCACATGGTCAGAGCTGACCAACACTCTAGGAATGCCCGGGGCTGGCTCAGGCTCCGGGCGCGGGACCCTGGCAGGCCCTGTGGAGCAGCTGGAAGCGGCCTCCTAGGCTTTATTCTCCAGAGACGCACCCCGGCCTACTTCAGTACCTTCTAAACTCTCCTAGGGTTTCATCCATGAACGTCCTTTGGGTCCTTAACCGTTGACAAGAACCCTGCACAGAGACAAGACAGGACCCTGCAGCCCAGGCCAGGCGACGTGAGAAACCGTACGTGCAGACACTGGCCATTACCCGGAGGAAGTCTGCCAGAAATCTACGGGCGCCCCAGCCCAGAGCAGCCCCCATCCTTCTGGGGCATTTTCCACAACACAGAGGTCACAGAAACAATGTTTGGATTTGGACCCTTTGTCATTGAATGTTCTAGAGAATCTCAGGGCAGTACCTGTATGCGGAGCAGGAGGGTCGCTCCTTCAGGGCCGTCCCGCCTCGGGGTCTTCCTCGTTCAGCATCCTCCAGAGCCGGGGCCTGTGGGAACGACCCAAACAGCACGGTCAGGACCTTTGGCTTCAACAGGGGAACACGCAGGACCATCGGGCCAAGTGACCAGGGCCGGGGCCCAGGACGAACCAGCAGCTGATGTGTCCGCCCACGAGATGGACCCAGGGGAAAGAGGGATTTATGGGGAAAGACAGACAAGCCCATTCTTCCAGTTATTCAGGCCCTAAACCCAAGTCATCCTGGCTCCCTCATTCCCTCACACCCCGCGCCTAACCCGCCAGCAAACATGTCAGCATTAGCCAGGCGTGGCGGCGCACACCTGTAATCTCAGTTCTTGGGAGGCTGAGATGGGAGGATTGCAGGTTGGCAAGACTCTCAGCAACATAGTGAGATCCGGTTTCAAAATTAAACAAAACAAAAAAAGCCGAGCATGGTGGTGCACACTTGCAATCCCAGTACTTGGGAGGCTGAGACAGGAGGATCCGGTTTGCAGCCAGCCTCAGCTACTTAGTGAGACTTTCCGCAACTTAGTGAGACCCTGTTTCAAAATAAAGAATAAAAATGGGGCTAGGGGTGTAGCTCGGAGGTGGAATGTCCCTAAGTTCAATCCTAGTACCAACCCCCCCCCCCAAAAAAAAACAGCAACAACAACAAAACGATCTCAGCGTTAGCCTCCAGATCAGGGACGGTCAATGACCTCGCTGGCCGCCTGTCCCACCTGGACCCTCACCTTCCCGTCATCCACGTCCTTTTAGGTGGAACTGTGTGACAGGTGGACTGTGCCCCACCCCGTCCTAAGAATCAGGTCCCTGCGGGTGGGGTCCAAGATGGCAGCCATCCCTCCTTATGAAGAGAGAACTCTGGACACAGAGGAAATGCCGGGGAAGTAGGAGTTATTCTGCCTCAAATCAAGCGACATTCAGAGGCTGGGACCGAGGCCCGGAACTGCTCCTTCCTCAGTCTCCAGACGCCCTGGTCTTGGCACCCAGCCTCCAGCACTGGGGGGCATACAGCTCTACTGTTTAAGGCACCCAGGTTCTGGTGCTTTGTTATGGCAGCTTGAGTGACTAACCCTCACGCCCTGCAGAGCAGCTGAGTGATCACTGAAAAGTCACCCTCTGAGCGGAGCACAGCGGCGCATGCCTGTAACCCCAGTACTTAGGAGGCTGAGACAGGAGGATCACAGGTTGGAGAACAGCCTCAACTGCGAGACTCTCATCAACCTAGCAAGACCCTGTTCCAAAAGAAAAAAATAAGCCGGATATGGCAGCACATGCTTGTAATCCCAATACTCGGGAGGCTGAGACAGAAGTATCACAGTTTCAAGGCCAGCCTCAGCGACTTAATGAGGGCCTCCGCAACTTAGTGGGACCCTGTTTCAAAATAAAGAATAAAAAATAGGGCTGGAGTGTAGCTTGGAGGTAGAATGCCCCTGGGTTCAATCCCCAGTGCCAGGAAAAAAAAAAAAATAGGGCTGGGGGTGTGTGGCTCATAGGTAGAATGTCTCTGAGCTCAATCTCTAGTACGAAATAAATAAATTAACTAAAATCCCTCCTCTGAACTAGGTGGTGCACACCTGTAATCCAATACTTGGGAGGCTGAGTCAGGAAGATCACAGGTTCATAGCCAGTTTCAGCCACTTGTATATAGTATTTCTTTATATATACATGTTTTACTTGGTGCAGTGTCATTATACATCATATTGGGGTAGAGTGACAGAAACACACACGCTCTTCACTCCTGGAGAACTTCCCACCCGGCCCTGCCCTCCTCCTCCCCGCCGTGTCTTTGGGATCGGGACTGGTGATTTGTATGTATGTAGCATTATTTCTTTTTCTTTTAGTACCTCCAGGCTACACCCCCAGTCCTTTTTAAATTTTTTTTATATTGAAACAGGGCCTCACTTAGTAGCTGAGGCTGGCTGGGAACCTGCGATCCTCCTATCTCAGCCTCCCAAGTACTGGGATTACAGGCGTGCACCACCACGCTGGCCCAACACCCCCTCTTAACGCTCAACATGATGACCATCTCCACCACCTCCAATGTTTCCTTTACAGTACACGAATCCAGACGAACCAATCACCTGGCCCAGGAGGCTCCTCAGACAAGAAGACTCCAGACTCCACAGCGACCCTGGGGACCTTTCACAGAGACTCGAGTGTCCTATCTCAATCTGCCTCTCCAGCACACCTCTGCTCTCCCTGTGAACCCGCCAGGTCCCAGTGCTAAGCACAGGGCTCCCCTGCGGCCCTACCCCACCCCCTTTTTGGTATTGAGGATTGGGGCCGGGGGCATTCTACCTCCAAGCCACACCTCCAGCCCTATTTTTTTTTTTTTTGGAAACAGGGTCTTGCTAGGTTGCTGAGAGTCTCACTAAATTGCTGAGGCTGGTTTTGAACCCGCAGTCCTCCTAAGTACTGGGATTACAGGCGTGCACCACCGAGCTCAGCTCAGCCCTCTTTTATTTTTTCTTTTGAAATAGGGTCTCGCTAGGTTGCTGAGGGTCTCCCTAAGTTACTGCACACTGACCTCAAACCTGTAATCCTCCTGCCTCAGCCTCCCAAGAACTAGGATTACAGACCTGTGCCACCATGCCGTCCAGCCCCGCCCTTCTTCTTGCCCCGTGGCTGCTGGCCCCCTCTGGGAGTCACCCGGGTCCCAGAGCCCTCTCTGGCCCTCCAGAACTCACTGCACCAGCTCCCCGTGGTTAGGGTTCACCTGCCCGTGAGAACTACAAGCCCCCAGGGTAAGTAACAGCTGTGCTGGCAACGCAGGCCAGTGCCCACTGCCGGCACAGAGTCTCCAAAGGGGAGCATCATTTGGACCACAGAACAATTCAGACGCTCGGGTGACACAATTTCAGAAACACAGGAGAAGCCAGGCGTGGTGGTGCACACTTGCAATCCCAGTACTTGGGAGGCTGAGGCAGGAGAATTGCAGGTTCGCTGCCAGCCTCAGTTACTTAGTGATGCCCTCAGCAACTTAGTGAGACCCTGTTTCAAAATAAAGAACAAAAAATAGGGCTGGGGGTGTTGCTTGGAGGTAGAATGCCCCTGAGTTCAATCCCCAGTACTGGAAAAAAAAAAAAAAGAAAGAAAGGAACACAGGGGAAGGGACCGGGGCCTTCCTGGCTCACTTGTCCTCCCTTTGCAGGAGGCCCCGGGTTCTGACACCATCTTCCAAGGATCATGAGGAGGAAGCAGCAGGGCTTGTCTCTCCCCACCTTGCCCTGCCCTGTGCGCTCCGGGCCTCCCTCCTGCCTCGGCCACCCTTTCCCACGCACCGACAGCCAGCCTGGCTTCTTTCCTCTTCAAGGGAACAGCTTGCCGTGCGCGCAATCCGGCTGAGAGGAGCAGCGTATGGTGACCAGAAGCTTCTGTGGTGCGTGCCCAGAAGTAGGAAAAAGAAGGCGCCTTTCTGGAAGTCGGATTAGTCCAACTCCACTTCAATCCTCCCAGACCACCACCCAACGAGCCTGAGGTTCCCAGAGCCACTCGGGGAGGATGACCCGGGGAGGGCCATCGAGTCCCCCCCACACACAAGGGAGCGACCCTGAATAAAAAGAATCGAGAAACCGACGATGCTATTGTGGCCATGCTGTTTTCCCAGTCAGAAATCAAGATCTACCCAAACTGGTGGAACCAAGGAGGCAGTGGGCCCCTCATGACTCACTTGCCCTAACAGGCGCTCAGGAATTAGGCCTTACACCAAACCCTGACCATGTCACCACCCGGCAGCTGTTCACCCTTGGGCTGGTCACTTAACCTCTCTGAGTCTCATTCTGCATAAGCGGATATGAGGTCTAAACAAAACAAGAAGTGCAGAAAACACCCAGCATGGCGCCCAGCACACAGAAAGGGCCCTGAATGCTCTCCTTCCTCCTCCAGGCTCCAGACCCCGAAGCTCCCCTGCTGCTCACGGAGACAAGCCCCAAGTGACAAAGCATCTCCCAGGGAGGAGGGCCGCAAGATGACAAAAGTCAGCAGAAGGACAAACAGGCGACCCCCACGCTGGCAGGAGAGAAGCACTGGACCTCGGTGGATACCGAGCTTTCACAACACTCGCTGCCTCGGCCTCAGGCCCGAACACGAAGTTCATGACACACTAAGACAACACACAGCACAGCTGCGGGAGGCTCCTGCGCCTGGGTACCTTGCTGTGGGCGCCGGATGTCCCGACGCACACGCTCCTCCCGGAATCAAGATGCGCCCGGTCCCCCGATCCTGGATCTGGGGCCCAAGCATCTGGATGTGCACCAGACCGTGTGCAGCGGCTCTGCGTGCAAGGCCAGGATCTGTCCCTCCGGCCACGCCAGGGAGCAGGGACGGCACGCACTGGGGGACACCCACCAGGGGCCTGGGTGACTTAGGTGTGGGGGTTCGCTTTTTCAGCGGAGACATCTTAGCGCAGAAAGAGGAAGTGCCCAGCGAATGCTTCCTGGGCCCCTTGGTGCCCATGCCCCGGGCCTGAGGCTACCATTTTCTTCTCCTCTGAAATCCCACCCGGCAATAACTAATGTCACATTCCTGTTGATCATGCCTGGGCGGGCTCTGTAACTTCAGCGGCTAATATGGACCGAATCCATGTCCCACCTCCCCAACGAGAGGGGAAACCAGCCAGGGCTCCCTGCCCTCTCTCCGCCAGCTCCAGAGCACCTGTGGCTCGAGCCGGCTTCTAGACGCCATGCGTGGCCAAGGTACAAATACCTGGTCATTCATAAGCAGCACCCGCCATTCCTGCACTGTCTTTGAGTCACCCCCAGCAAAGCTGGGGAGCCCTGGCTTCACCCTTCCTGCACAAGGGCCCCCTTGCAAACTGAGTCACCTGGTGGAGGCTGGCTCCACGGCCCACCCCCGGCCGCCAACTCCCTCGCCCCGGTGGTTTCCCCACTCCCTCCCAGATTAGGTTCCTTAAAAAAAAGTGACTCATTTAGGAAGAAACAAAACTCAAAACTTCAATGGTAAAGATAAAACAGCACTGTGGTTCTTTAAACACCTCCCACTCCAAGCGAAATTGAGATCCGATAAGCCTCCCCAGACTGGACCTCCTAATTTGGAACTTACGGTATATACAATTCTTCTAGCAAAAACACTTCCAGTAACGTCTTCACTCTGAAAGTCTCGGGGTCTTCTCTACCAACAGAGGTGGCCTCAGGCCTCCCGTCCCTAAGTAGCTTTGGCAAAACGAGGCAACGAGAAATTAAAGTCCGCGTTTTCAAGCAGGTCAGAAATTGTGTGATGTTTTACTGCAAATATGATTCTCACTTATCGATGCAGAATACTGGCATTAGATCAGGAGCCTAATGAGAATTATGGGGAGTTGTTCATTTAAAAACAAGAATCTGGGTATGTAAGATGCTTACATTTGTGCACAGTATTTGAAAGGAATAAAATTACATAATGCAATACATAGAGATGCATGAGCTCCTGAGAGGCCGAAATAAAGTAGGTTAAAAAAGGCGATAGGAGAGCCGGGCGACGTGCTGCACTCTTGTAATCTCAGTACTTGGGAGGCTGAGACCCGAGGATCTGAGTTCACGGCCAGCCTCAGCTACTTAGTGATACACTCCACAACTTAGTGAGACTCGGTTTCAAAATAAAGAATAAAAAATAGGGCTGGGGGTATAGCTCGGAGGTAGAATGCCCCTGAGTTCAATCCCCAGCACCGCAAAAAAAAAAAAAAAAAAAAAAAAAAAAAATAGGGCTGGGGGTGTAGCTCGGAGGTAGAATGCCCCTGAGTTCAATCCCCCGTACTGCCCAAAAAAAAAAAAAAAAAAGAGGGGCAATAGGAGGATCCAAACCCAGAAGTTTGCAACATTTGCTATGTTGTTGTTGTTTTGTTGTGAATTCCCGGGCTCTGCTCCCAGAAATTCTTATACATTTGGTCGGCCATGGGCTCTAGCTTCAGGCTTCCTGTTTTTGTTTATGAAGTTGTTCCCAGAGATTTGAATGTGCATCTAGGGTTGCAAACCACTGATGTGCAGATAAGAAAAAATTAGGCAGGGCGAGGGGCGTGTCTCAGAGGTCCAGCACTTATCTAGCATGCGCGAAGCCCTGTATCTGCTCCCCAGTATGGCAAATAAATAAAAGAAACAAAAATTAAAAATTCCGGAGCAGTCCAAGATTACAGAAGCCAGGTAAGAGTTTGTAAAACCAGAACCAACTCTGACATCGACAACTACTGCTAATCCAAGGCTGCAGTTCTGCTCAAGGGTTTGAGATTCCAAATTGTTGAAAAAAAGTTTTTAAGCCAGGTGTGGTGGCACACACGCCTGTAATCGCAATACTTGGGAGGCTGAGACGGGAGCATCACAGGTTCAAGGGCAGCCTCAGCCACTTAGCAAGACTCTGTTTCAAAATAAAAAATTAAAAGGTCTGGGAGTGTAGCTCAGAGGTAGAACTACCCTGAGTCTAATCCCCGGTACCACACACACACACACACACACACGGAAGACTTCCCTAGCCAGGCTCTTCTGTGGCCTGCTCTGACCTCTGACCTCCAGCCATGTGGCTGGGTCCCCAAGAACAGACACGGGAAGAGATGTCCTAGTGCAGAGCCTGTGTGGCCTCCTAGGCCGTGCCCTTGCGTTCCCAGGCCCACTGTCCTCCCTCTCGGTGTCCCCACTGTCCTCTGTCAAGTGGCCCTCTGATCCGTGTCTCTCGTTTTGCTCGGTCTCTCTGAGTCTCTGGAAGGCAAACGGCCACGCACAAGCCAAGTAACAAACAGCCTTGCAGAACTGGTAGATCAGGAGCCCGGAAACTCTTGAGTTGGGTGTCGACTGTGGGATTCGCCTCAGTCCCCAACGCTCCCTAATGTCTCACCAGACACAGAAGAGGGGCCAGGGAGCGTTCTGGAAAGCAGGAACAGGACTGCAAGCTCGAGGCCGGCAGGTCAGAGGGCGAGCGAGGTGTCGGGGGAAGTCTGAGGCGTTCAGACATCTGCAGCGCTTCCCAGCGCGCCCAAGGCCAAAACCCCGGCAGGAGGACCCTCGACCCTCCCGACCCTCCCTCGCTCGGCCTCCTCAGGCTCCAGCCCCCCCCCCCCCCGCAGCGGCAGGAGGATCTAGGCCAACAGGACTGGGTGGAAAAATAGGAATAGAGAAAAAGAAATGAGATTAAGCAACTCCATAAACGAAGGCTGGGGTCCTCCCGGGGTGACAGGGAGTCCTCCTGAGTAGCGGGGCTGGGGGTGGGAGGCAGTTCCCAAGATGGGGGAGACAGGAGGCTTAACCTCCCGCCGAGGCCCTCTCCAAAGGGAGAAGAATCCGCCCCAAACACACACATCTTGGACCTTTGAAATGTCGCAACCCAGATGCATCCATGGCCTGTGTGAGACCTTTGGTTGTTCCTGTTGGTTTCCTCCTCCTCCTCCTCCTCCTCCTCCTCCTCCTCCTTCTCTTCCTCTTCCTCCTTCTCTTACTCCTTCTTCTCCTCCTCCTTCTCTTCCTCCCCTCCTCCTCCTCCTCCTCCTCTTCCTTCTACTTTTTCTTCCTTCCTCCTTCTCCTCCCCTCCTTCTCTTCCCCTTCCCCTCCTCCCTCCTCCTTCTCTTCCTCCTCCCCTCCTCCTCCTCCTTCTCCTCCTTCTCTTCCTCTTCTCCTCCTCCTCCTCCTCCTCCTCCTCCTCCTCCTCCTCCTCCTCCTCTTGTGCTGGGAATTGAACCCAGGGCCTCACACATGGCTGGCAGGTGCTCTACCACTGGGCCACACCCCCAGCCCAAGGGAAGTCCTCATGGCGGTGACTGGCCTGCCCTCTAAGAGGACAACCTTTGTTCCTCAAGTGTCCACCTCCGCTGCCCACCTGGCCCGTGCCCCTCCCTGGGGGGCGATCGCCGGCGGCATAATACTGTCTGTTCTAGGCGGAGGTATGAACACGTATTCTCTTCCCAAACAAGGGGCAGACGCAAGCCCTACCTGGCTCCACACTCGCGTCCGGTTCCCAACCCTTTTTAAGAACCCTCCCTGGCGGCTCTCAGTGAGTTCTTGCTAACCGTGTGTAAAGCCCATTCCAAACGGCGCCTCTCCCGAAGCCCTGGCCCTCCCTGGGCTCCAGTGGCAGACCCCTCAGGCCTCGTTGGTGTCTGGGTGACATCTATCCCAGATGGCTCCCTCAACCCTGTCTCTAGCTCCAGAAATGACCGCTTTATTCAGGTGTCTTCAATTAAACAATCTCCTCCTCCTCTTGTGTGTGTGTGAACGTGTGTGTGTGAACATGTATGTGTGTGTGGTACTGGGAATTGAGCGCAAGGGCATTCTACCTCCAAGCTACACCCCCAGCCCTATTTTATTTTTATTTCAAAACAAGGTCTCACTAGGTTAATTAGAGTTATCACTACTTGCTGAGGCTGCCCTCAAACCTGCAATCCTCCTGTCTCAGCCTCCCAAGTACTGGGATTGGAAGCGAGTGCCACCACGCCGGGCTCGCAGCCTCTCTTTAAATCTTCACGACCAGCCCGGCAGGCAGGTGCACTGTCCCTGGCTGCATCTTGTCACTGGTGACAGACTCGGGGTGGGATGGGTTCCTCCTGGGCAGAGATGGGCTCGGCCCAACTCCGTCTGGCTCCAGACCCCTCCGTCCCTCCCGGGCCCGCCCATCTGTGGTCAGCGCCACGTCTGTGCCGGCGGCGGCCCCGGTGGCTCCCACTTCCTCTGTACTTGACACACTTGAACCGGTTTTGTTGAGACCGAACTCAGCTCTCACTTCCTCCATGAGACCTGCCCCAACCACTCCCGCCTCCCACGTCTCTCCTTTGCCAATGGCGGCTGGTGGTTCTCCTGAGGCTGAGACCAGAGAATCGCAGGTTCGAGGCCAGCCTCGGCTACTCAGGCCCTCTGCAACTTAGTGAGACCCTGCTTCAAAATAAAAAATAAGCCGGGCGTGGTGGCGCACGCTTGTAATCCCAGTATTTGAGAGGCTGAGACCAGAGGATCTGGGTTCGTGGCCAGCCTCAGCTACCTAGTGAGGCACTCCGCAACTTAGCGAGATCCCGTTTCAAAATAAAGAATAAAAAAAATAGGGCTGGGGGTGTAGCTTGGCAGTAGAACGCCCCTGAGTTCAATCCCTAGTACCGCAAAAAATAAAATCAGACTGGGGGTGTAGCTCAGGGCGATAGTATGCCCCTCAGTTTAATCCTCAGTACCACCAAAAAAATAAAATAAAAAATAAAGAGAGGATAGAGATACTGAGCGCATCCTTGGGATCATCCAACACCATCCGGTGTCCACCCTGCTCATGCGCAGGGCACTTTATTTTATTATTATTATTATTATTATTTTATTTATTTATTATTTTTTATTTTTTTGCAGTACTGGAGATGGAACCCAAGGACTTTCTACCTCCAAACTACACCCCCAGCCCTATTTTTTATTCTTTATTTTGAAACAGGGTCTCACTAAGTTGCAGAGTGCCTCACCAAGCAGCTGAGGCTGACCTCGAACCCGGATCCTCCGGTCTCAGTCTCCCAAATGCTGGGATTACAAGCGTGCGTCACCACGCCCGGCTGCACTTTCTTTATTATAGCAGCCATGATGCTGGGGAGAAGTGGATGTTGGTTGGCTAGTGGTGTCCTGAGTCCCAAGAAGGGCTCCCAGGCGGCCGGGGGTGCCGAGTCTCAACCTGTGCCCGCCACTGCTCTGATCTCTGTCCTCTGGGACCCTGGCTGCGTCCCCTGGCTTCACGCCAGATTGAGCCAAAGGGAGGACTTTTATTTCCAACCCTTCCTCCCTTCTCCCCAGCTCTGGGGCTCCCTCCCTCAGGCCCACTGGTGCCAGCCCGGAGGTCCCTCGCCACCCTAACCCTGCCCACATATTAAAGTCTCTCTAGTCCTACACACCTTTTTTTTTTTTTTTTTTTTTGCGGTACTGGGGATTGAACTCAGGGGCATTCTACCTCCGAGCTACACCCCCAGCCCTATTTTTTATTCTTTATTTTGAAACGGGGTCTCACTAAGTTGCGGAGTGCCTCACTAGGCAGCTGAGGCTGGCCTCGAACCCGGATCCTCCGGTCTCAGCCTCCTGAATGCTGGGATTACAAGCGTGCGCCACCACGCCCGGCATTCATCCTACACACCTTTTTTTTGTGTGTGTGTGGTACTGTGGATTGAACCCAGGGGCATTCTACCTCTGAGCTACACCCCCTGCCCTGTTTATCTTTTTTATTCTTTATTTTGAAACAGGGTCTCACTAAGTTGTGGAGGGCCTCACTAAGTTGCTGAGACTGGCTGCGAACCTGCGATCCTCCAGTCTCAGCCTCCCAAGTACTGGGATTACCATGCCCGGCTTCTAGCCATACACTTTGTGTGGGCCAGTCGCTTCCTGCTAGGACCCTGAATGACAGCCAGGACCCTCCCCGTTCATCCAGCAGAAAGAGGGGACTGAGAGCCCTCCCTGCACCCCCAGAGGCACAGAGTGGGTGACAGCGATTAAGAGACAAGCATGCAAGCAAACGTGGTGGCGCACACCTGTAACCCCAGTACTTGGGAGAATGAGACAGGAAGATCGCAGGTTCGAAGAGAGCGTCAGCAATTTAGTGAGACTCTCAGCAACCTAATGAAGCCCTGTTTCAAAATAAAAATAGCCGGGTATAGTGGCAAATACCTGTAATCCCAGTACTTGGGAGGCTGAGATGGGAGGACCACAGGTTCGCAGCCAGCCTCAGCTACTTAGTGAGGCCCTCCACAACTTAGTGAGCCCCTGTTTCAAAATAAAGAATAAAAAATAGGACTGGGGGTGTAGCTCAGAGGTAGAATGTCCCTAGGATCAATCCCCAGTACCACAAATAAATAAATAAATATAAATATATAAAAATAGGGCTGGGAGTGTAACTCAGAGGTGGAATGCCCCTGGGTTTAATCCCCAGCACCATGCACACACACACACACACACAAAGATACAAGCATCCAGCTGGGTGTGGTGGCACATTGCTGTAATCCAAATACCTGGGAGACTGAGTCAGAGTCAGGGGATTAAAGGTTCAAGGCCAGCCTCAGCAACTCAGCGAGACCCTCAACCACTTAGCAAAACCCTGTTTCAAAGCAAAACATAAAAAGGGACTCAGAAGTAGTGTCTCTTGAATTCAATCCTCAGTACCAAACACACACACACACACACACACACACACACAGATACAAGCACCCATTACATATTCTGCCTAAGAAGGATGCTACAGGAACGTAACACCCCTGGGAAGCTGAAGAAAACCTGGAAGTCTGTCTAGGGGAAAACAACTCTGTGTACACTCCCTCGCAGAGAACCTTCAGAGCGAGTGGAACTCCTCAGCTCTGCGTCCCAGGGGCGCGAGTTCCTCCTCCCCGAGCAAGTCCCACCTGGGCCGTCGGGCTTCTTTGCTGTCTCTCTCACTGATTTACAGTTCCCCTCTACCTGACTCAGCCTCGGTTCAGCTCAAGACAGAAGCATTTATTAAGCACCTACTGTGTACAAGCCTCATGCCAGGAACTAGAGACCCAAAGACGGTAAGATTAAGATCTCAGGATCCAGGGGCCGAACGCACATGAAGGAGAGAGGCTAAGTATAACCAGCAGGGACTCCTTCGAAGAAGACCAAGCTTGAACCAGGTCGGGTCTGGAAGGAGGGGCCCTGATCCCCTGATCCCGGTGCAGACGTGCAGGGAAGCGGGAGGCTGGAGGGGCACGGGGTGAGCGCTCCCCGGGCGGGACCACTGCCTGCAAGACCCAAATGTGCTGCTCAGAGCAGAACAAAGCTCCAAAGTCAAAATGCCCCATCCGGAACCCCCTGGAGGGCAGCCAGGTGCCCCAAAGGGCCGTCTCTACCAGGTCTGCAGGTGGAAAGGGGTCTGCCCACCCCACCCCCGAGCTCCAGAGCCACCGCAAACACACCGCCCAACACGCCTGCTCGTAATGCGGCATTCTAAAATTAAACGTTCGTTTCTCTTCTCTCACCAAAAAACCTTCTCCTTTTATAAGCTGATATGCAAATGCCTGGGAGAGGCGACATCTCATTGGCGGATTACTCGATTAGCATGAAGACTTCCAAGAGACCTAGGGATGGCCCGTGACTGCAGGGGCAGCGGGGGAGGAGGGAAGGAAGCGACTCCTGCGCCCCCCAAAGACCTGCACTCGGGGTGGCGGGACCGCCAAACACCGGCCCTTCAAGACTTCTTTTTCCCCAGCTAGTTTCTAAAATTCTAAAAAATGGAGATGCAATCCATCTTTTTTGGGGGGGTGCTGGGGTTTGAACATAGGGGCATTCTACCTCCAAGCTACCACCCAGCACTTTTTTTTTTTTTAGTTTGAAACAAGGTTTTACTAAGTTGCTGAGACTGGCCTGGAACCTGTGATCCTCCTGCCTCAGCCTCCCAAGTACTGGGATTCCAGGCATGTGTCACTACATAGGCCCAGCTAAAATCTCTCTTTGAAAATGCACAATTCACAGATGTGTAACGTATTCAGCTGGTGGCACAGCATCGCCAACGCCTAATTTCAGAACATTTTCGTCACCCCAAAGAAAACCCACGCCCGTTAGCAGGCATTCCCCATTCCCCGTCTCCCCAGGTGACCTACAGGCTATGTGTGTAGACACGTGTGCATTTTGGCCACTTGGGATAAACAGAATCAACAACATGTGGCTATTGTGTCTGGCCTCTTTCACTTTGCAAGGTTTTCAAGGTTCATCCATTTAGATATGCCTCAGAACCAAATTCCCTTTTGGGGGTGGGGGGAGGTACTGAGGATTGGGCCCAGGGGCATTCTACCTCTGAGCTGCACCCCCAGCTCTTTTTATTTTTTTATTTTGAAACAGGATCTTGCTAGGAGGCTGCGGAGAGCCTCACTAGGTTGCTGAGGCTGTTCCTGAACCTGCCTTCAATCCTCCTGCCTCAGTGTCCCAAGTACTGGGATTATAGGCGTGTACCACCAAGGCAGGCTCCAAATTCCCTTGTATGACTAAAAAACATTCAATTGTATGGATATACCACATTTTGCTTATCCATCAGAAAACTTCTTAAAGAGCAAAACACAAGATGCTCCCAATGAAAATGAAAATTCCCAGGGCATCCTCTGGACAACACGGCCCAGGCACAGCGTCCAAACCCTGCCTACCCAGCCGGTGACATTCCGGACACACAGCAGCTCCGGCCCATAGCCCAGGTTCACCCAAGCCAAGACAGGAGCAACCAAATTCATTTCTGAGGGTTTGGTTTTGATTTTGGTTCTTTGGTACTGGAAGAATGGACCCCAGGGGCGATTTATCTCACAGATACAACCCCAGCCCTCTTCATTATTTAATTTTGAGACACTGTCTCCCTAAGTTGCTGAGGCTGACCTCGAACCTGCAAGCCTCCTGTCTCAGCCTCCCTAGTACTGGGATCACAGCTGTGCCCGTCACTATGCCCGGCTTGAGGGGATTTTTAATGACTCTGCAAATGGGTTCCACACATGTCCAGCGTCCTGGGAGCACAGGGTGCTCGCGGTAGGCCCAGGGCCAGCCTCGCAGACGTGCGGCCTGGGTTGTTGGTGTAGTTTCCCAGGCCCCGGCTTGATTTCATGCGTTCCTATCTTAAAAGTTTTACCCGTTTTTAGACAAGGGGCCCCACAGTTTCATTTGCCCCGGGCCCTGCAAATTATGAAGCTGGTTCTGAGCAGGGAGCAAGGGTGGGGCAGGAGGGGTCTGGACAATCTTCCCAAGCTACTGGGCCTGTGGCTGCGGCTCGGTGGACCTGGCTGGGGCGGGGAGGGGGCCGCAGAGACGCTGCGAGCCGGTCCCCACGCTGCAGGCTTCCGTACCCAGGGCGGAGCAGTCAGCTGCTGCGGCTCCTGTGAGAGCCAGACTGGCTAGAAGTCAACCTGGTAAGCAGAGGGGACTCAGGCTCAGACTGTGAAGCAGGGGGACTCAAACCGAAACTCCTTTGATCTTGTGATGGCTTACAGGTTAAGACCAAGAAGCAGAAATTAAAAAAAAAACAAAACCCACATTAACTAAAGTAACTGGCAGTGACAGACGGAATTAAACTTTTTACTTTTTTTTTTTTTTTAAACTGTCACCTTTATTTCCAGTGTATCAGGGAAGTTTCACCAAAAACTTGACATTCGGTCCAGAAACAGCTGTGAGTTTACAACGCAGACATCTGCAGAGGGGCCGGTACCGGATGCGACAGCTACATCCCGGGTCCCTGGGTCTTGTCCCTTGGAGACAAGGACCCGCTCTGTCGGTCTGCAGGAATCCCTAAGACCCCCGGCCTCAGCTGCTGGCTGATGAGGAAGCTGAGACTGAGAGGGGGAGTCACCGCCAAGGCCCCCCAAAACATGGGCAGGCCAGTACCTGGAAGCTTCCAGCTAACCCTCTTGACCTCACAAGAACCCAGCTCATCTGCTGGGGGCGTGACGCCCCCCGATCTCAGCTCAGGTCTCCTGGTACTTGTTTTTGTCCCTCCATAGATGAAGTCTGGCTGTGCAAAGACACTGCAGGTTCCTAAGGCCCCCAGCGGCCACCTCCTGCAGCCGCCGACCTTGCCCACGGGTGGCCAAGCCAGGTGTGCTCTGCCCGGAGCAGGGAGTCTCTGAGCATCGCTTACTGAGAAGACAGGAGCTTCACCCTAGTGTTTCCAGTTCCGGGCAAGGATCACACAAGGTGGACGGGCAGGAAATGCTGCCGTCAAGCCAAAGAGCACTGGCCGCCAGGATGGTCAGTCGCGTCCTTTTTTTTTTTTAATTCTACAGAGCAGACTAACCAAATGGAGCCACCCTAACACCAGCTGCCTGAACTCCTTTTAGTTCAATCTGTGTTTCTCTTTCCTCCCTCCCTCCCACTTACCCTAGCTTTTTCCCTTGAACCAACAGATTCTGAGCACTTACTATACACCAGGTGTGTTGTAGCCGCTGGGCCCTTAGCAGTAACCAAACAGAACAAGGTGGGTGCTTTTATATATATATATATATATATATATATTTTTTTTTTTTTTTTTTTTTTTTTTTTTTTTTTTTTTTTTTTTTTTTTTTTTTTTTTTTTTTTTTTTTTTTTTTTTTGGGTCGTACTGGGGATTGAACCCAGGGGCATTCTACCTCCAAGCCACACCAACAGCTCTATTTTTTATTCTTTATTTTGAAACAGGGTCTCACTAAGTTGCGGAGTGCCTCACTAAGTAGCTGAGGCTGGCCACGAACCTGGATCCTCCTGTCTCAGCCTCCCAAGTACTGGGATTACAAGCGTGCGCCACCACGCCCAGTGGGTGCTTACATTCTAGAGGGAAAAGAAAGCGTTAAATAGGTGAGTTATATACCATGTCAGAGGGCAGTAAATGCTCTGGAGAAAAACCAAAGCCAGATAAGAGGGATGAAGAAGAGAGGAGAAGGACGGCACTTGTCTAGGATGGTCAGGGCAGAGGTCTCTAAAGAAGGTGGGGGAAGCCAGGCGTGATGCACACGCCTGCAATACCAGTGCTTGGGAGGCTGAGATAGGAGAATAACAGGTTCAAGGCCGCCTCAGCAAATTATCGAGACCCTCAGCAGTTAAGTGAGATCCTGTTTCAAAACAAGAAAAATAAAAATAAAAAGGGCTGGATGTAGCTCAGGGGTAGAACACTCCTGGGTTCAATCCCCAGTACCAAATAAAAGAAGGCTGGGGAGTAAGACATGTAGCTATCTGGGGGAAGATATTCCAGGCCGATGTTTAGCATGCGCAAAGGCCCTGAGGTAGAAACCTTGAAACCCACCAAGAGTCCAAATGGCATGGATGAGGAGGAGAGAGGCAGGCTACAGATGCAGGGAGGGGCCTGGGAGAAGAGGGAGCCACCGCAGGCAGGTCCTGAGGCTACAGCGTGCCCTCTGGCCTTTGGCTCCGAGTGAGATAGTAGCATGCTGGCTCTGAGCAGGACCTCTTACAGGCTGGTTCTTACAGGACTTCTCTGACCACTGCTTTTTGGTTTTTCCCCTCGTCTCAGCCTCACGGCATTACAGGAGGGTGCTACCACGCCTGGCTTCTGGCCACTGTTATCGGGCAGCCTGCGCTGGATGCCTCTATGAAGGCACTAGATTTAGAAGAGGCCCTGAGCTCCTAAATGATACTGGGAAAAACATTTCCCTTCTCTGGGCCTCCACATTCTCTTCTGTGAAATGGGACGACCAGGCTGGAGGATATCTAACGCCCTTCCTGCTAAATTCTTATTTTCTGACCCTAACAGCGAGTGTCCTCAAGGGTCTAAATTAAGTCTCAAGCCGGGCGTGGTGGCGCATGCTTGTAACCCCAGCATTTGGGAGGCTGAGACAGGAGGATCCGGGTGAAGGACTTGACTGGAGCCACCGACCCCTGTGATTCCTAGTCATTTCCTGACTCACGAAAACTCTGCAAGTGTGAACCTCTATGCCGAGTGAAGACAAAAATGAAAAGGCCGTGTTGCCCAACAACTGTTTGGCTGTTTATAGCGTCGGCCCACAAGCCGTCCCTGGTTTGTAAATACCTCTTCCCTGTGACTTTGTAAATATCCCTTCCCTGTGACGGAGATCTAGGCTGCACTGCAATGCACCTGGGGACCAAGGGCGGGCCCCAGCGCAGGCCAGGCCCAAGCTGGGTCCTATGCAGAGAATGAGGAGGAGGCTGGTCTCAGGGAGGCAGGGCGGCCTCCCTCAGTGAAGGAGGTTCACCGGGTGGGTGGGCAGGAATGGGGACCAAGGGCCCAGGATGGTCCGACCCCAGCTCTAGCACCTCAGGGGGGAAGCAGCACCCACCCCAGACACCAGGAGGGGCACTGGAGCACGCATCGACTCAGGGGCGCTGCAGGGACTGCAAAGGGTGGCCACGGAACTGCAGAAGCAGCAGTCACCTTCATCACCACCACCATCTTCTTTAAACTATAATATACTTTTATGGGTGCGTTGTAATTACACATCATAATGAGGTTTAGAGTGATAGAACATCCCCTCCAGACCCTGTGCCCTCACCACACATGTTGCTGAGGTTGGTGTTAGTAATTCCATACATGTACAGAGCATTATTTGAACTGCTTCCTTCAGCAATCTCCCCTCCGCCACCAGCTCCCTCTCTTAATCCCCGTCCGCTATTTTATGGGATCTCTCTCCTTCATCTGAAGTCCCTTGTGTTTCCCAATTTCTCTTGACCTTCCACGTATGAGAGAAAACATACAAGCCAGGCATGGTGGCATATGCCCATAATCCCAGTACTGAGGAGGCTGAACTGGAGGATCGCAGGTTCAAGTACAGCCTCAGCAAATAGTGAGATTCTCATCGACTTAACAAGACCCTGTTTCCAAGCTGGGTATAGCTCAGAGCTGGGTATAGCTCAGAGGTAGAATGCCCCTGAGTTCCATCCCTGCTAACACACACACACACACACACACACACACACACACACACACACACAGAAAACATACAACCCTTCCTTTCCTGAGAATAATGGTCTCTAGTTTCGTCCATTTTCCTGCAAATGACATAATTTTGTTCTTCATTACAGCTGAGTAAAATTCCATTGTGTGAGAAATATATGGCGTGGTGGCGCACACTTGTAATCCCAATACTTGGGAGGCCGAGACAGGAGGATTGTAGGCCCGTGGTCAGCCTCGGCTACTTAGTGAGGTCCCCGAAATTCAGTAAGACCCCTGTTTCAAATTAAAGAATACGCTGGGTGTGGTGGCGCACGCTTGTGATCCCAGTACTTAGGAAGCTGAGACCAGGTTCACGGCTAGCCTCAGCTACTTAGTGAGGCCCTCTGCAACATAGTGAGACCTTGTTTCAAAATAAAAATTACGAAATAGGACTGGGGATGTGGCTCGGAGGTAGAATGCACCTGGGTTCAATCCCCAGTACTGTTTAAAAAAAAAAGAGCACTTTAATATTCTGACTTCAATTCCTTTGGAAAGACACCTAGTGATATAGCCGGGTCATATGACCACCACCACCATCATTATCACCATCACCCTCATCTTCACCACCATCTCATCACTGTCACCATCATCTTTATCACCATCGACCTCATCACCATCACCACCATCTTCACCTTCATCATCTCACCTTCATCACCCCCACCATCGTCTTAATCACCATCGCCATCACGATCACCAGCACTCCCAGGTACCATTCTCCACACTGTGCAGCTCCGCACCAGCTCTGCACTTCCTGACCACGCTGATGCCCGGCAGGGAGCCCCGCCCAAAGCCATGCACAGGGGGGGACGGGCAGGGCTCCCGAGTGTTTGCTCTGAGCCACCTTCCCCTCGAAACCAAAGGGGAACAAACTCGGGTTTTTCTGCTGGTGGAAGGCCACCCAGCCACAGCATCCCGGGGGCTTGGGAGAACGGGGTGCGGAGGCCAGGTGGTGACCAGCCAGGGCCCGCTGCACCAGGATCCTGGGCACACCGAAATGCCACCCTCTTGGTCTCTGTGACATCCTTTCAGGAGCCACAGGTGACAAAAATCCTACCCTCCTCTATCAAGAGATCCATAAGGGAAAGGAAGTCCTTCTAGAAACCTGATCAAAGTCATGATTGGAAAGGAGGAAGGAAGGAAGAAAGGAAGGAGAAATAAAGAAAGCTATAAAAGAGAAGGAGCAAGTAGTCACTAAGAGGGTTCAGCTCTCACAATTCAAAAAGTCAGGAAACGTAGTATGAACTCCTTTTTTGTTTTGGTGCTGGAGATGGAAATCAGGACCTTGTACATGCTAGGCAAGCACTCTACCACTAAGCTACAACCCCAGTCCTAAACTCTGTGTGTGTTTGTTTGTGTGTGTGTGTGTGTGTGTGTACACGTGTGTGTGTGTCTGTGTGTGTGTGTTTTACCAGGGATTGAACCCAGGGGCGTCCCCAGCCCTATTTTAATTTTGAAACAGGGTCTCACTAAATTGCAGAAGGCCTCACTAAGTTGCTGAAGCTGGCCTCAAACCTGTGATCCTTCTGTCTCAGCCTCCCAGGTACGAGGATTATAGACATGTGCCACCACACCCAGCCGTCGACTCATTTTTCAACAATGTGCTAGTTCTATTTTCCACATTTTCTATTAAACTTCTCCCTGTGTTTTCCTTCAGCCTCCACACCTTTCCAGGTGAAGTTCATCCACCCGGAAGTCAACGAGCCCCACTGGGGGTGTAGCTCAGAGATAGAACGCCCCTGGGTTCCATCCCCAGTACCACAAAAATAAAAAATAGAAAAAAAGATGCTCAACCACAGTCATGAAAGAAATGCAAATTAAGACTGAGACACCAATTTTCATCCAACCGATTGGCAAAGATCAGAAACCGTGATAGCTACTGTGCTGGCGAGGCTGTCCCGTTCACCGATGGCATAAACTGCTACGGCTACCTCTGAAGGATCCTTGCAGCTCACAAACCTGTGTATGCTTTTACCAGCAATTCCACTCCTAGGAACTTACCCTACAGCTGGCCTCCTGCATATGCAAAACGGTGCGTACACAGGGACACGCACTGTGGTATGATTTGTAGTGACAAAAGATTGGAAACAACCTCAACATCCACCATTGGGGGAGTGCTTTAGTAAGTTATAGCCGGGCAGAGTGGCACACACATGTAATCCCAGTACTTGGGAGGCTGAGACAGGGAAATCACAGGTTCCAGGACAGCCTCAGCAAGTAGTGAGACTCTCATCAACCTCGTGAGCCGGGTACAGTGGTGCGCGCCTGTAATCCCAGTACATGAGAGGCTGAGGCAGGAGCATGACAGGTTCACAGCCAGCCTCAGCAACTTAGTGAGACCCTGTTTCAAAATAAAAAATAAAATAGGGCTCGGGGTGTAGCTTGGAGGTAGAATGCCCCTGGGTGCAGTCCCCAGTACCCCCAAAATAAACAAACAAACAAATAAAATTATCACTTTATAAAATGGAATGCTACGCAACCATAAAAAAAAAATGGAATGAGGACATGCTTTCCATTACATGGGATAATGTTCAAGTACATTGCAGGGTAAAACAAGCAAGGCACAGAAACATGAACAATATGCCAACAGTGGTTGAAAAATACTCTGCTATCCATTCAGCATTCATATGTGTAGATGATCTCTGCAAAGACACCCAGAGCTAATAATAGTGGTTACCTCTAGAGGGGAGAACCGGGCAGCCAAGGGGCAGAAAGAATTATTTACTTCACTTTAGAGTCTTTGCAACATGCGGATTTTATACCATGTGCATGAATTAGCTAGTCAATCAATAAATCAATCAGTCAATAATAAGCAAGCAAAAAGAATTCTCTATTCCAACAAGTATCCATACTTAGTTCAGATGTCCCAGGGGTGTTTTTTGTTTTTTTTTGGAGGGGGGTACTAAAGATTGAACCCAGGGGCATTCTACCTCTGATTTACACCTCCAACCCTATTTTATTTTTATTTTGAAACAGGGTCTCACTAAGTTGCTGAGGCTGGCTGTGAACCTGTCATGCTCCTGCCTCAGCCTCCCAAGTACTGGGATTACAGGCGCACACCACTGCACCCGGCTCCCAGGTTTCTGTTTATTCCAGAGTGGAATGCTCACACCTCCAAAACACAAAAGAAACTCACCAGCCTCCCTCCTGAACAAGGTTTCCAAAGTGCTCATCCTCAAAACTACCTGGGGCACAGAGGGCCATTGCACCCTGCAGCGACACGGACAGGCAAGCAGAATCCTTTTTAGAAGGTGCACCGCAGGGACCCACGGGCACCCGCACTTTTAATAACGCCTCAGAAGCACTATCAGCTGGGACTGAGCATTACAAAGTGGCCTGCACCCCGAAACCTACCAGGAGCAGCAGGAACCCCAGGCAGCCACCCAGGAGGCCTCCCTGCAGCTCCGCCTGTGGCAGTGTTTTAATGGCATGATCCTCAGAGGCACCGGTGCCAGTGACGTCACTTGAAACCTGCCCCCCCCCACCACGGCCACTTCATCGTAAAGCAACCCTTAGAGTTCAAGCCGTAAATCAGCATTCGTCAAGTTCTAAATTGGGCTACAGCCATATTTATTCATCAAAGGATAAATCTTCCCTGCACCGTCATAAAATTGCCTAATAATTTAATATCCTATCACTTTTACCTGAAACTTGTCAAAAAGTACCCTGAAAGAAGCATGTGTTTTACAGTTGACTGGCGCTAAGTCTATTGTTTATTAGATAATTTTTAATTCTCTATGGGAAGGGGAAATCCCATACAAAATACACCCTATGCAGGAGAGCGATTGGAAAATTCATTAACAGCCAGATGTGGTGGTGCACGCTTATAATCCCAGTCAGTACTTGGGAGGTTGAGACAGGAGGATTGCAGGGTGTTGTTTGTTTGTTTTGTTTTTCTCAGTACTGGGGATTGAACTCAGGGGCATTCTACCTCCAAGCTACACCCCCAGCCCTATTTTTTATTCTTTATTTGGAAACAGGGTCTCACTAAGTTGCAGAGTGCCTCACTAGGTAGCTGAAGCTGGCCATGAACCCAGATCCTCCAGTCTCAGCCTCCCAAATGCTGGGATTACAAGCGTGCGCCACCATGCCAGGCTAGGATCGCAGGTTTGAGGCCAGTCTCAGCAATTTAGTGAGCCCCTCTGCAACATAGTGAGCCCGTGTTTCAAAATAACATAGGGCTGGGGGGTGTGGCTCAGAGGTAGAAGGTCCCAGAGTTCCATCCCTAGTACCACAAAAAAAAAAAAAAAAAAAAAAAAGGAGGAGAGGAAAAAAGAGAAGGAGGAGGAGGAGGTGGAGGAGAAGGAAGAGAGGAGAAGAAGAAGATTACAATTCATTAACATCTGGTTCAAGGCAGGAAAAACAGATTCCTTAAAGAGTACCAAAGAGTCCTCCAATGGGCGCATAGACAGAGAAACAAGAAAGATACAAATAGTAGCTTGTGAGAAGGCTGCAGTTGGGGACAGATCCCTGGAGCAGTAAGGCGAGATGGAACGGGTGCTGTGTGAGGAAGCCAACTCCCGGCCCCTTCCAGCTCCGCGAGGCAGGCGCCCCTCCAGGCCTGGCCCTCCTGCTCCCAGCCTGTGCCAAGACACTGCTCTCCGGGGATGAGAGGAGCAACCAAGCGCTTAGGACTCGGCGTGTCCACCTTGGCACTACCGACTCTTGGGCTGCTCGCGCTCTGCTGTGTGTGGGCTGCCGCCTGTGCGTGTCGATGTTCAGCAGAACCTCTACCTGGGCGTTACCAGCACCAGCTGCCCCACCGCCCATCACCGTAACCAAAGGCGGCTCCAGGCATCGCCAAATGCGCCCAGCAGCCAAGACTGTGGCCACTCAAAAGTCGCTGCCCTCATGACTTAAGTCTAACTTAACAAAGGTGGCTGCTGGGACTACATCTACTCTGCTCCAACCACTTCTTTGTTTGTTTTTTTCATTAAAAACTTTCTTTTTTTTTTTTTTTTTGTGGTACTGGGGATGGAACTCAGGGGCATTCTATCTCCTAGCTATACCCCCAGCCCTATTTTTTACTCTTTATTTCGAAACAGGGTCTCACTAAGTTGCGGAGTGCCTCACTAGGTAGCTGAGGCTGGCCGCGAACCCGGATCCTCCCATCTCAGCCTCCCAAATGCTGGGATTACAAGCGTGCGCCACCACGCCCGGCTAAAACTTTCATTTTTTAATTACACTCCAAATAATCTGTTCCACATAAGTTTTTACTTATGCTCTGCGTAATCTGTTTCCTTTGTGCTGCCTTTTCTCCTAAGTTTCAAAATACAAATCTAAGGGAAACGCCGAAGTTAGAACCTCAGTACTGGTTCACACGCTGCTAACCCCCCTGGCTAGCACAGTCAATTGCGTATGGGCCCCGAGGACCCTGCAGGCTGGGTGCCCGCCTCCCTCGAGATTGTGCGGCCCCTGCAATGCCCCCCCCCCAGCCTCACCTCCTGCTACTAAGTCACCCCCCATTTCCTTTATGTTTTTCCACAACCTTGTGGTTTACTCTGGCACAGGAACACGCTTGGGGTTGGCGAGCACTGGTGGGTAAGGACAGGGCGGCTTCTAAGCCACAAGCACTATTAACTTTTTTTTTTTTTTTTTTTGCGGTACTGGGGATTGAACTCAGGGGAATTCTACCTCCGAGCTACACCCCCAGTCCTATTTTTTTATTCTTTATTTTGAAACAGGGTCTCACTAAGTTGCAGAAGGCCTCCCAAAGCAGCTGAGGCTGGCTGAGAACCTGGATCCTCCAGTCTTAGCCTCCCAAATGCTGGGATGACAAGCGTGAGCCACCACGCCAAGCTCACAAACACTATTAATTTGATGTTCAAATGCACTCTCCCCGTTTGTGGGCAAGTGAGGGAGGCAGCCCCTCCTCGAGGCTGAACACTGAACTCCTTAAGTAATCAAAGATCGTGAACCACTTTTTAATTAAAACAACAACAACAAAAAAGGCAGCCAGGCACGATGATACACACCTGCAATCCCAATACTTGGGAGACTGAGACAGGTGGATCACAGGTTTGAGGCCAGACTCAGCAACTTAGTGAGACTCTCAGCAACCTAGTGAGACCATTTCAAAAACAAAAAGGACTGGGAATGAACAGCCTGCTACATGTGACCTGCAAGATTCCACCAGGGCAGCCGGCTAGCTGTCAAGACACTGAAACCAAGTGGAGACACCAGAACCCAGGCTTGACTCAAATCAATGTTGTTAAAAGTTTCAGCTTTGGAGCCGGGCATGGTGGCGCACACTTGTAATCCCAGCATTCGGGAGGCTGAGACGGGAGGATCCGGGTTTGCGGCCAGCCTCAGCTACCTAGTGAGGCACTCCGCAACTTAGTGAGACTCAGTTTCAAAATAAAAAGAATTAAAAAAAAATAGGGCTGGGGGTATAGCTCGGAGGTAGAATGCCGCTGAGTTCAATCCCCAGTACCGCAATAAAAAAATTTAAAAAAAAAAGTTTCAGCTTTGATTTCACTGTGGAGTTTAGAAAGGGAAAAAATAAAAACGATAACTTTATTAAGGCAGTATTGGAACAGATGGAAAATGTTAAAATGAGGCTGCTTTAGAATTATTCTTCATCCCTTAATTCTCATCTATCAAGCAGTAAGAAGGCACCCAGCCCCCAAGAGCATGTGCCCGGCCACCTAGGCAGCCCCAGCGAGGTGCTGGCTGGCCGAGTGTCAAGTCCAAGTCCAACCGGCAGCCACTGACCACAGTCAAGCAGGTACAACTTCCATCACGCAAACCAACCTCTCTGCATTCTGGATTCACGTAAAACTGAAAATCAGACTGCTGGGAGATTTACCTTAAAGCTCTACCTACCGTCCCCAAGCTTCATTCAACTTGAAAATCACCAGCAATCACCAACACTAACCAGCAGGCCTTTCCACGACCTGACGGAATTGCCAGGGCGAGACTCCTACGACCTGGGCTCCTCACAAGGTGGAGACGAAGTACCCCCAAAGTACCACGGATGCTACAGCGGCTGGCGGCGACCCTGCTGGGTCTTTAACAGTTGTCCGTCTTGTACTCTCTTTGTTTCGATCGCTGTGCACCAGCTCACTGAATTAGCTAGGAGTCGAGCGCCAGTCTTCCACACCACCACCACATTAGAGAGAAAAAGAAACAAGACGGAGGGATTGAACCCAGGGGCATTCTACCTCCAAGCTACACCCTCAGACCTATTTTTTATTCTTTTTTTTCGAACAGGGTCTCACTGAGTTGCAGAGAGACTCACTAAGTAGCTGAGGCTGGCCGCAAACCTGGATCCTCCTGTCTCAGCCTCTCAAGTATGGGATGACAAGCGCGCACCTCCAAGTCCAGGGCCCAGGCGCGCACACAGGACACACCAGCCGCTTGCCAGCAGCAGGCCGTGCACGTCTCCCAGGTGTAAAGTACCTCCGCCACGCAGGGCAGGGCACACAAAGACCCGGGAAGGGCAAAGCCAAGAGCTGGGGAGAGAGGATGGCTTAAGAAAGAAAAAGAGCAAACCTTTAGCTTTTCTTTGAAAGAGCCAGTCCTGGCGCATTTCCAACAGAATCAAGTTGGCACAAAAACCTGCAAGGCTGTGGCCTGGGCAGGGAGTGGGACCCGCCTCCTGTGCTCAGCGGCCAGGCTGCTGCATGTCAGTAAAGCTAATGAGTCAAGGTCAGGGGGCACCCTGGACCAGCAAGCTGTCCCCAGGGACGAGAGGCGGACACAGCAGAAGGCGACACGGAAGGCACAGGCTGTGTGACGGGTGACCGAAGGCGCGGGGCGCCTGCTCCTTCCCCGAGGTCCACTGCTGTCCCTCAGTGGATAAAAATCCCTGGGACCCAAAGACTGTGCCCAGCGAGACTGGCTCATCATTCTTATTTATTTTATTTTGGTACTAGGGATTGAACCCAGAGGTTGTTCTATCTCCGAGCTATACCCATAGCCTTCTACATTTTATTTTTATTTACTTTTAATTTTATTTATTTATTTATTTTTGCAGTACTGGGGTTGGAACCCAGTGGCATTTTTACTTCCAAGCTACACCCCCAGCCCTATTTTTTTGTTGTTGTTGGGTGTGTGTGTGTGTGTGTGTGTGTAGTACTGGGGATGGAACGCAGGGGCACTCTTCCTCAGAGCTACACCCCCAGTCCTATATTTTATTCTTTATTTGGAAACAAGGTCTCACTAAGTTGCAAAGAGCCTCACTAAGCAACTGAGGCTGGCCTCGAACCTGTGATCTAAATAAAGCCGGGCACTCAGACCTATTTTTTATTCTTTATTTAGAAACAGAGTCTCACTAAGTTGCAGAGGGCCTCACAAAGTAGCTGAGGCTGGTCGTAAACCTGCGATTCTCCTATCTCAGCCTCCCAAGTACTGGGATTACAAGTATGTGCCATCTCATCCAGTTTATTTTTTATTTTGATAAAAGGTCTCACTAAATTTCTGAGGCTGGCCTCGAACCTGCAATACTCCTGCCGTAGCCCCCCAAGTACTGGAATTATAGGCACGTGCCGCCATGCCCGGCTTATTTTATTACTAATATTATCCAGCCACTATTAATGAAGCGCCTGTAATGCCTTCCCTCCCAACTTCAAAAGCTTGAGAGGGTAGAGAAACGAGGCGACACCGGTGAGGCCTGTACTCAGCTCGGTCACCAGCATGAGCGCAAACTAACTCTTCCCTACGTCACCAACTCAACCCGCCAAGTCTGGCTACAATGGATGACGCAGGAATCCCTTGAGGAGCTTCGAACCTCAGAACCACACTTGTTCTTCACATGGAAAGTTACTTGTCAGCTGGGCATGGGGGAAGACACTTGCAATCCCAGTGCTTGGGAGGCTGGGACAGGAGGATTGCAGGTTCACGGCCAGCCTCAGCAACTTAGTGACACCCTGTTTCAAAATAAAAAGGGCTGGGGGTGTAGTTCGGAGGTAGAATGACCCTGGGTTCCATCCTCAGTACCAAACAAACAAACAAACCCAAAAAGCTAGCTTTCTCAAGTAATAATCCCTCTCTCCATCTAGCCAGCCAGCGATTTGTCCCTGGAGGTGTGAAATGTGCCCTCCCAGGCTGGAAGAAGGCATTTTAGAGGATGACAGCGTTGGCCCTGGGGACATGGGGTCCTGTTAAGTCGACATGGTGCTTCACAATTCTAGAAACTCAAATTGAATTGGCTCTCTTTCTCCTTTTTAAGATTTCAGTAGGAAATAAGAAATTAAGACAGGGGCAGAAAAAGAGAAAGTGTAGGGGTGGAATTCCTCTTTCCCTAACAACTTCTTCATGCTCAAGGAAAGCTAAATCTAGTCCTACACAGGGAGGTCTGCAAAAGTGTGTGTGTGTATGTGTGTGTGTGTGTGTGTGTGTGTGTGTTTACTGGGAATTGAACCCAGGAGCATTCTGCCTCTGAGCTACACCCCCAGCTCTATTTTATTTTTTTATTTTGAAACAAGATTTCGCTAAGTTGACCAGGCTGGCCTTGAACTCGTGATCGTCCTGCCTCGGCCTCCAGAGTACTGAGATTCCAGGTGTGCATCCCCGTGCCCAGCTACGGGCAGCAATTTAAAGGGCCGGGCCCAGAGCTTAGTTAGGACAAGTCCAGCAGAGGCTCCCCGGCACTGACCGACGTGAGCTCGCACACCTTTTGCCAGCCTGGGAGTTCTGTCTTCCCTAACCATCTTCCACGCTCCCTACTCATGCACCCCATCGGCCTCTGCAGACTGTGAACCATTTAAACAAAAAGAGCGTCTACCTCAACAGCCTACGAGAGCGATATGATTTTAAAAGGCAGGAAAAAAAGGTCAGCAGCGTTACCAGCGCGTCCCGTGAGCTCTTCTCTCTCCCCACTTCCTGTCGCCCCCCCACAACTGCTTATTTTCAAAGCCTCAGTCTTCTCACTGGTATCGCTGAGAGGTTTCAGTGCGAGGCCGCCCGGGGGGAACCAGGATGAGGCCCGGTACTGTTCTGAGACACAGGACAGTACCAAAGACAGAAATCACAACCGCCCAACCATCAGGAAAGTACACCCAAAATTTCACCGCGCCTCCCGTCAACAGTGGGGTGCCAGGAAAACACTTGTGGGCGAGCTCGACTTTGTGGGTAGCATCCTGTGTGGGCAATGGCCGCTTAACCACTAGCTAATACCAGATGGCTTAGAACTGGGAGCCAAGGGAAAAGTACACGGTACCCACAGACCAAGAAGCGCCCTCGGGGAGACACCCCGGATGGCAGGGCTGTGCGGAGCCTTCCGAGTCCACCTGGAAGAGGAACCACGAGACGGCAATGCTCGGTGAGAGGGACCCAATCCAGGCTCCAACTCAGAATAAAGGTCAGAGCAGGGGAAGGAACTGAGCCCGGGACCTGTGTCACAGAGCTAGTTATTAACCACTGGAGTTCAGTTCTCTCTCCCAGGGTGGACTTTCTAAGAGACAGAGAGACAGAGAGAGAGAGAGAGACAGAGAGAGAGAGAGAGAGAGAGAGAGAGAATGTGTGTGTGTGTGTGTGTGTGTGTGTGTGTAATACTAGGGATTGAATCCAGGAGCACTCTACCTCAGAGCTACATCCCCCAGCCCTATTTTATTTTATTTTGAAACACGGTCTGACTAGGTTGATGAAAGTCTCACTGCTTGCTGAGGCTGCCTCAAACCTACCATCCTCCTGTCTCAGCCTCCCAAGTCCTGGGATTATAGATGTGCACCACCACGCCCAGCATTAAGAGCTTATCAAATGAACATACGGCAGTTGCACGATAAACACTGGTTCATCCACACTGGACACAGGCTGGTCCACAAAGCATAGGGCAATCCTAAGAAACAACTTTCTTTTAGATACAAGAAGGTAGCCAGGCCTGGTGGCACACACTTGTAATCCCAGTACTTGGGAGGCTGAGACAGGAGGATCCAGGTTCGAGGCCAGCCTCAGCTACTTAGTGGGGCCCTCTGCAATGTAGTGAGACCCTGTTTCAAAATAAAAAAACTATGAAATAGGACTGGGGGTTTAGCTCAGAGGTAGAATGCCCCTGAGTTCAATCCCCAGTACTGAAGATTTAAAAAGAAAAAAAAAAAAAAAAAAAGCAAGCTTAGCTCCCAAAATAAAATAAAACTGCGGAGTGGAAAGGGTCAGCTGTGTGCAAGGCACTCAGGGAGGGGAGGCAGAGCGTGCTGTTGGATAAACAATGGAATCCAACAGCCAAAGCCCAGCCTCGGCCCAGCAGCGGCCTTTCTCTCCTTCCCCAAGTGTCTCCTGGACCTCCCCAGTGCCCAGTCTCGGTATATTTACACGCTGCTCTTTCTGGCCTTGCTCACTGGAGGACGGCTCTACAAGGGCCTCCGAAAGGGCCTCCCCAAGGATAGAGAGCAGTGGGATAGCCAGTCTTGGAGGTCAGCTGCGTGGACGAAGGAGGAAGGAATCCTGGACGTTCCTCAACTTGGGACAGCGCTACTGAACATCTCCAAGTTTCACATTTTCCTCACGTATTAAAAAATAATAATAATAAGGTAAAAATAGTGTCTTCTTAGCCAGGTGTGGTGGCTCATGATTGTAATCCTAGTACTTGGGAGGCTGAGACAGGAGGATCGAAGTTTCCTGGCCAGCCTCAGCTACGTAGTGTGGCCCTCTGCAACTTAGTGAGATCCTGTTTCAAATAAAGAATTAAAAATAGGACTGGGGGTGTAGCTCTGAGGTAGAAAGGCCCTGCGTTCCATCTCCAGTACCACAAAAAAAAAAAGTGTCTTCTTTATATGACTTAAACAAGAAGTGAGCCAGGCGTGGTGGCACTTGTAATCCCAGCATTTGGGAGGCTGAGACCAGAGGATCCGGGTTCGCGGCCAGCCTCAGCTACCTAGTGAGGCTCTCCGCAACTTAGTGAGACCCTGTTTCAAAATAAAGAATAAAAAAAAAAAATAGGGCTGTGGGTGTATCTCAGAGGTAGAATGCCCTGGGTTCCCCAGTACCGAAAAAAAAAAAAAAAAGAAAGAAAACAAGAAGTGATTATAAAAGCGTTTAGGATGGACCTGGCACGTAGCAAGCAATCAATAAACGTTAGCTATTACTTGTTAACCTTATTATTATAGCGACTGATGGAAATAACCGAGAAATAAAGCCCCGTTATTCTACCCTGGGCAGATTTGAGGCTAAATAACTAAAATTCTGTATGGCAGAGCCCCATCTATAAAGAATCATTAAAAGAGGAGCCAGAGCTTGTCTGCGGAGCCAGAGCTTGTCTTAGCATAGAATTTTCCAGGCTGGGCATGAGCCCACTTGTGTAAATGCCTCGTAGTGGGCCTCCATCAGAGACATCAGACCAGCATGAGTCCTCAAATACCTAGTTCCTACCTCAAGAGCTTCCGTCCACTGGGGGAAGGTGGCACATTAATAAGGGAAGGGGAACAGAAAGTTCAAACTCAAAACAACTCGTGTCCCATGCCGACAAGGGCACTGGCGCTTAGTCCTGGAAAATGGCGGCAAATATTTAACAATCAGCCCTCCAAACAACACAGAAAGCCTGGTCACAGCCAGGAGTGGGGGCGCACGCCTGTAACCCCAGCAGTCGGGAGGCTGAGGCAGAAGGATCACGGGTTTGATGCCAGTTACACAGTTGTTTGGTGAGACCCTGTTTCAAAATTTAAAAAATGAAAAGGGCTGGGGGTGTAGCTAAGAGGTAGAATGCCCCCAGGTTCAATCCCCAGCACCACCAAAAAAGTAGAAGAAAAACCTGAAGCCGGGCGTGGTGGCGCACGCTTGTAATCCCAGCATTTGGGAGGCTAAGACTGGAGGATCCGGCCTCGCAGCCAGCCTCAGCTACCTAGTGAGGCACTCTGCAACTTAGTGAGAGCCTGTTTCAAAATAAAGAATAAAAAAATAGGTCTAGGGGTGTAGCTCGGAGGTAGAATGCCCCTTGGTTCAATCCCCAGTACCACAAAAAAAAAAAAAAAAAAAGAAAAAGAAAAACCTGATTGTAGCATTTCTCAATTTCTGTGGTGTAAATATTCCCACCATGGCCAAGGTCAAGCTGCCAACGTGAGAGCAGCTAGACGGTGAGTTGGGAAGAAATGCCCGTGCACAATGGACCAGGCCCCGGGATCAATCACTCCTCCAAGAGGCCGAGGCGGCGAGCCGAGCGGGCAAGGCTCAGGACTCCCAGACATCTTGAGGGTACTGCAGGCCGAAGTGCACACGGGAGGCCCTGCCTCACCTCCACCTTCCGGCCAGGAGGGACTGTTACTCTTGTTTCACAGAGAGGGAAAATGGGTACCAAGAAAGCACCACAACTGTGCGTCACTGTCATTCTGCATCTTCTGGGCAGCCATGCCCTCCTCTGGTACCCCCGTCCCTGAGCAGGAGCGGCAGGAGGTGTGGACAGTGCAGAGTTCAGCTGCAGAGTTACCGGGGCGGTGGACTCCCGCCGAACGTACACGTCTAAGACACCCACAAGGGGAGCTGCACCCGGGAACTTAACGAAGCCAAGAATCCAGGCTGCGCCTTCCTAAAACAGTGACCCAGCCAGTCCTAGCTGCATCCCCAGTCCACCGCAGCACCCAGCAAAGGAGCCGAGGAAAAGGAAGGCGACCCGAGCCTGGCTGTCCCGGGAGCCGGCCGAGGAAGCCGCGGGACAGGCCACGACCAGCTGGTGCTCCACTGCGCTGTCTTAACTTAAGCAGGTTACGTAACGATCTGTGCAGTGTGGTTCTGGGAAAAGGAACAAGCCGGCAAGCAGTCCCTGTGTGTGTGTGTGTGTGTGTGTGTGTGTGTGTGTGTGTGTGTGTACACGAGAAAAAGGGCTGGGACGGAGGCTTCTAATCCTCACACTCATTGTTTCCAGAGGTGGGTTTACAGATGTTTTCATTTTCTTCTCTGTAGTTTTCTATATGCTCCAACTTCATGTTGCTCTTATCAGCATAACGTAATAAACAGATGGGATTTTTTTTTTTTTAGATTTTTTTTTTTTTTTTTTTGGTACAGGGGATTGAACTCAGGGGCATTCTACCGAGATACACCTGCAGCTCTTTTTTGTTTTTTGAAACACAGTCTTAGCCAGGTATGGTGGCACATGCTTATAATCCCAGTACTTGGGAGGCTGAGACAGGAGGATCACAGGTTCAAGGCTAGCCTCAGCTACTTAGTGAGGCTCTCTGCAATTTAGAGAGACCCTGTTTCAAAATAAAGAATAAAAAATAGGGCTAGGGGTGTAGCTCGGAGGTAGAATGGCCCTGGGTTCCATCCCCCCCAAAAATTGTGCTGGGGTGTAGTTTCGAGGTAGAATATCCCTGGGTTCAATTCCCAGTACAGGAAGGAAGGAAGGAAGGAAGGAAGGAAGGAAGGAAGGAAGGGAAGAAGGAAGGAAGGGAAGGAAGGAAGGAAGAAAGGAAGGAAGGGGATCTTATTAAGTTGTGAGGGTCTTGCGCTAAGTTGCCAAGGCTGGTCTCGAACCTGTGATCCTCTTGTCTCAGCATTTCAAATACTGGGATTACAGGCATGCACCATCCTGCCCAGCTTCATCTGGATTTTCAAAGACTGACAAGAATAATTGGAAAGGATCACTGAGGTAAACAGCAAAGGATCAGAGACCCAGGTGCTAAAACCTGTCATCATCTGTCCACAACTCCCAAAGAGATAAATGGGCTTCCCCTGCCCCCCCACTCCATCTCCCAGCACACACATGTGCGCACACACACACACACACACACACACACGCACACGCCTGCACACAACCCCCCTCGCCCACTCCCTCAGCAGTGACTGCACATCATGTCCCCATCTGCCCTCGGGTGGGCGGGACACGGCAGGAGGGACAATGGGGAAGGTCAGCAGGCATTCATGATCAGCCCATGTGTGACACAGCGTGCTAGGGGTCTCACACCCACGACACATGACAGCACATGTACCTCAATCCTCCTAGGTAAGTACCACGACCAGCGCCTCTTACAGAGGAGGAAACGGAGGTTCAAAAGCAGCACCTGGCGGGGGGAGCCATGCACACATCTGTAATCCCAGGACTGGGGAGGCTGAGACAGGAGGATAGCAGGTTCGAGGCCAGCTCAGCAACTTAGCAAGACTTCATTTCAAAATTAAAAATAAGATAGGGATGAGGTGTAGTACAGAGGGAGAATGGTCCAGGGTTCAATCCCCAGCACCACAAAGAAAAAAAAGGGATGCCCAAGGTCACCCACCCAACAAAGTGTCTGAAATTGAGAATGAAACCCAAGACTAACCACGGCTGCCGACAGAGGCCGACGGAGGCGGCAAGGCTGCCCGGCGACTGGACCTGCCCCAGTGGAAACCAGCAATGAGGACGCAGAAGAACAGCATTCCAGCTCAGACTATTTTAACCGATACTTGGGCTGAAAGTGAACCGCACCACGGGCTTCGTTTGAGAGTGTAAAAATATAGATACTTAATCATTAAAAAAGGAAAGTAAGAAAAGGAAGGGGGGGGGGACCTCAGCTCTGTGCACAACCCTCATTCAGCGAAGTAAAAATAAAAACCGAACCTCCCCCCAACACATTGTACTTTAATGAAAGCAGCAAGCCTGTGTTCTCCCTCCCACCCACCCCGGCCCACTTCGTTTAAATTTAGGCAACCACCAGGCAAGCTGTACCCAACCTCGGTCTCAGAGATGGAGTCATGAAGCCTCATCTGTAACTCTAGCGCCGGGGCAAGGGAAGGCCCTTGGCAAGGAGTCAGTTCTGTGGCCTGGCTCACCCGCACGGGGCTGTGTGACCCATGGCAGCCAACACACCCTCTCTGGGCCTCCTCTACCCCTCCGCAAAGTCAGGGTGGGCTGACTAAAGGGATCACAGAGGCCTGTCTAAATGCATAGCTCCAGGGCTCCCAAGACCCGGGCATGCAGAGGGCCAGCCAGAGAAGGCACAGCAGCCCAAGGTATGCAGAGATCAGGACTGGATGAGCCGCAGGCGGCACCAGCAGGGAGAGAGAGGAGGGCCCAGCTGCCCTGCTCCTACTCGGCCAACAGCTAGAAAGAGGTCCTGCTACATTCAGCTCACCCGGAGTCCCTAATCCCTTCTTCTTCCCCACCTACGTGTCATCCCGACAGAGAAAAGGGACACTCCTGGCGGAGGAAAGCTCTCCCCAGCTTTCTGGATAAATCTGAGGCTCCAGGAGCCTGCAAGACAGCTGGATTCTTCTATCAGCAGCCGAGTCCAAGGCGGCCTTCTGTGTCTCGAAAGTCTGTCTCACCCTTACAGGTCTGCACAGCTCCCATGAGCCACCCCGGCAGAAGGGGGCACATTTATTTTTATTTATTTATTATTTATGGTACTGGGCATTGAACCCAGGGGCATTCTACCTCCGAGCTATAACCCCAGCCCTATTTTTTATTTTTTGTTTTGAAACAGGGCCTCACTAAGTTGCAGAGGGCCTAAGTAGCTGAGGCTGGCCGAGAACCTGTGATCCTCCTGTCTCAGCCTCCCAAGTACTGGGATGACAAGCGTGCACCACCCCGCCCGGCAGAAGGAGGCACACTTAATAGTCACAAGTCAAGGAGCAGCAGGGCCTTAACAAACCCGTCACCCCAGCTCCACGCAGGAGACGTCACCTCGAGAACCTGTGCTCACAGAGCCCCACGGTTGGACCACACCATCTAACCCGCCTGGGAGTCATCCTTGATCCGGCCAGCACTCCAGACCTCCTGGGTCCCCACCCCTTCCCCCAATCTGGAACCTTCCGCGGGTTTGCTCCCACTTCCTCATGTGCAGAGAAAAGACTTCAAGAGGAAGCAGGGCAGCCAACAGCCTTGGTGCTCAGAGTCCTCGGGATAATGTGACGCAACCCAGCTGAGGGGCCGGGAGCCAGACTCCCAGGCATCCCTCCCAGGTGACAAGAGCCTGGAACCCGGGAGCCCATTGTTACCACCGCAGCCCAGCACGCCGGCTCCCAAAGGCGGCCCTTCCCAGGAGATCAAGAGGATGTGTTATACAACTGTTAAATCCTGGGGGGCCGACGTCCCGAAGAGGGGGGATGACAGGGAATAACCACAACCACTGGTCATAAGAATGGGGAACTCTGGAATCAGACCTAGATTCAAATCCAGGCCCTTTGGCTTAGGAGCTGTGTGACCTCCAGCAAGCTACTCAACCCCTCTGAGCTTCATCTGCGAAATAAGTGTTACAGGAGAACGGATCGAGAACTTGAGATTGATTCACTCGTTTCCACAATGAAACCCAGGATTTATTTTCCTTAGCAGCCTGGGATGACTGCAGGGGAACCCTGAGTCCCCCAAGAACTGGAAGGACCCAGGCTTTGGAAGCAGAGTGAGGGCAACAGGACAGGGACTGGGTCCCCTTCCCCTACCTAGGCCCCTCGCACACAGGGCACAGCAGGAGCCGTGGCCGCCACCCGAAAGCCCCTCAGCCACCCGGGCAGAAAGCAGGCTCGAGGCATCTGGGTTTCAAACACTGTTTTTAGTAGCAGAATCGCAGACCCCAATATAGCGAACAGAGATAAAAGGCAAGATGCTCCGGGATGCTAAGATTAACTGATCTGCAGCCCTGGAAAAATCTTGCGAACTAAAATTACACTGCGATGGAAATGGGGGAGAAACACAAAAGAGGGAGGAGGCAGAGGGCCTTCTGAGAGGAGAATGGCCTTAAGAAACTAGATGTGGCCGGGCGTGGTGGCGCACGCTTGTCATCCCAGTGCTTGGGAGGCCAAGACAGGAGTTCGAGGCCAGCCTCAGCTACTTAGTGAGGCCCTCTGCAGCTTAGTGAGACCCTGTTTCAAAATAAAGAATAAAACATAGGGCTGGGGGGTGTAGCTCAGAGGTAGAATGCCTCTGGGTTCAATCCCCAGTACTGAAAAAATAAAATTATAAATAAATAAATGACTAAAAGAAGCCGGGCCTGGTGGCACATGCTTGTAATCCCAGCATTTGGGAGGCTGAGACTGGAGGATCCAGGTCCGTGGCCAGTCTCAGCTACCTAGTGAGGCCCTCTGCGGCTTAGTGAGACCCTGTTTCAAAATAAAAAATAGGGCTGGGGGTGTAGCTCGGAGGTAGAATGCTCCTGGGTTCAATCCCCAGAACTGGAAAAACAAAATTATAAATAAATAAATGACTAAAATCGGGCTGGCAATGTTGGGTTCTATCCCCAGTACCACACAAAAAAAGACACTAGATGTGTAACGGTGAGGACCTCGTGGGAACTACACCTCACTCATGGGACAAAACTGACAGTCCCAGCCACCTACCTCTCCCACACCATATGCACTGCACAAACCCCTTGTCACAGGGGTCAAGTGTCAGGTGGTGTACGCCTGAAATCCCAGTACTTAGGAGGATCACAGGTTCAAGGCCAGCCTGGGCAACTTAGCAAGACCCTGTTTCAAAATAAAAAATAAGCTGGGCATGGTGGCTCATGCTTGTAATCCCAGTACTTGGGAGGCTGAGACAGGAGGATCCGGGTTTGCGGCCAGCCTTAGCTACCTAGTGAGGCCCTCTGCAGCTTAGTGAGACCCTGTTTCAAAATAAAAAATAAAAAAGAGGGCTGGGGGTGTAGCTCGGAGGTAGAATGTCCCTGGGTTCAATCCCCAGTACCACAAATAAATAAAAATAAAAAAGGGCTGTGGGTATAGCCCTGAGGTAGAATGTCCCTGGGTTCAAACCCCAGAACCACCACCACCAAAAAAAAAAAGGAGAGGTCAAGTGACAGGAGAAATCAGCCACAGAGATGAATTCTCAAATTACAACATTACCCCATGATTACCAAATAGTTAGTAAAAGTCAGCCCCCACCCTACTCCCTGCACGCCACTCACCTACCTGACCCATCCCTCTGGCCTCAAGACATCTCACAAGAGAACAGGTCCCAAACTCCCGAAGCTAGGCTGATTGCCCTCGCCAAGAAAGTGCCACCTCCTGCCCAGCGGCCCCGCCTCACCCTCTCCCCAGCACCGCTTCTCCTTCAAGAGTTCATGGACAGCATTCCTTTGTCCAATACAAACTCCACCCCGCCACACAGGAGGAAATCCGGCCACGTCTGCCAGCCCCAGAGCTTGGCTCTACTAGAAAACCATTCGAGCAAAGCACAGAACTCACTAGTCTGGGCAGGTCACAGGTCAGAAGACAACTGCTCCGCTAGGAAATAATCTATACGGCAATCATCTACGAAGCCAGCCAGATAGCACGATAAAGGAGTCACCCCATGGAAAGAAGGGACACGGATGGCACTATTCCTGCCACTCGCTAAAGAAGCCTTGAGAGGCTAAACTCAAGGCAATAAACCATCTCCGTCAGCACTCCCTTTAGTCAGAAGCTCACTCAAATCTGCCACCTGAATCCGAGTGTTTGGGAAGGACCATTAGCAACCGTGACTTCCCAGGAGAAGATGTTAGGGCCCCAGGAGAGAGAGTCGGGGTGCTGGGTTCCAGTCCCAGCTCCTGCACCTGCTGGCCGTGTGACCTTGACTAGACAATGTAGGTCGACTGGATGATTGTGCATAAAACACTCCGTGAACACCAGCCCCTCCTCAGGCCACCTCCTAACTGAACCCCAAAGGGAAGCAGGTCCAGGCATCCTGCAAAACCATCACTGGGCCGGGTGTAGTGGCACACGATTGTAATCCAAGTACTTGGGAGGCCGAGATGGGAGGATCCGGGTTTGCAGCCAGCCTCAGCTATTTAGTGACGCCCTCTGCAACTTAGTGAGACCCTGTTTCCAAATAAAGAATAAAAAGTAGGCCTGGGGCTGTAGCTCGGAGGTAGAATCCCCCTAGGTTCAATCCCTAGACACCCCCCCAAAAAAATCGGGCTGGGAGTGTAGCTTAGAGGTAGAATGTCCCTGGGTTCAATCCCCAGTACCGCAAAAATAAAAATAAAATAGGACTGGGGGTGTAACTCAGAAGTAGAATGCCCCTGGGTTCAACCCCAGTACGACAGCAGCAAAACCATTTCGGGCAAGTACCACTTACATCCAGGATGGAATCGCCTCTGTGTCTGTGCTGGGTGGTACAGGTGGGATATCCCTTCTTCAAAATGCTTTTGGAATCAACAGTGTTTTAGATTTCCAAGGTCTTCAGATTTGGGAATATTTACATAGGCATCACCAGTTAAGCATCCCTAGTCCTAATCCAAAAACCTAAACCTGAAATGGTCTGAAATCCAAAAATGTGGGGGTGAGGGTATGATTGACAGTCAACATTTTGGATTTTCTGAAGGAAACAGAATCAGCACACGAGAGACGCCTGCCTGGCCAGGCCTAGCGTGGCCAGGTACGCATCAAGCTAGGGTGACGAATGAAGCAGCAGATGAATGAAGAATAAACGTGGCATATGTACACAACAGGCATTATTCAAGCACCAAGAAGGAAATCCTGTCACGTGCAGGCAACAAGTGGATGGAACGGGACGACACCACGTCAATCAAAGTAAGCCAGACACAGAAAGAAGTCTCACACGCTCTCTCTCACGCAGGAAAACAAAGAGAGAAGGGACCCATGCGGGTAATGAGACAGGAGGAGTGCAGGCGGAAATGTAGCAAGACCCTGTTTTCAAAATAAAATAAGACTGGGGGAGTAGGTAAAAAACCTCCCGGGTTCCATGCCTAGCGCCACCACACACATACTCACAAGAGTCCACCGGAGAGTGGACTAGGAAGGGCGCGGGGAAGAAAGCAAGGAGGCTGGACACACGACCCACACTGCACCCATGGATGAGGGTATCACAGCGAATCCCAGCAGTCTGTACAATTAATCTGTGTGTGTGTGTGTGTGTGTGTATGTGTGCGCGCACGTGTGTGTTCACCGGGGATTGAACCCAGGGGCATTCTACCTCTGAGCTACATCCCCAGCCCAATTTTTTATTCCTTATTTTGAAACAGGGTCTCATTACATAGCTGAAGCTGGCCACGAACCTGCGATCCTCCTATCTCAGCCTCCCAAGTACTGGGATTATAAGCATGCACCACCCTGCTCAGCTATATGTCTTTTTTTTTTTTTTTTTTTTTTTTTAATTTAAAAAAGATATTCCAGCCAGGCATTGTGGCACACGCTTGTAATCCCGGTACTTGGGAGGCTGACACTGGAGGACCCAGGTGCACGGCCAGCCTCAGCTACTTAGTGAGGCCCTCCAGAACTTAGTGAGACCCTATTTCAAAAATAAAGAATAAAATTTGGACTGGGGCGTAGCTCGGAGGTAAAATGCCCCTGGGTTCAATCCCCAGTAATGCAAAAAAAACAAAAACAAAAAACAAATAGGGCTGGGGGTGTGGCTCAGAGGGAGAATACCCCTGGGTTCCATCCCTAGTACTGCAACAATTAATGAGTGAATAAATAAATAAAAATAAAAAGGATATTCCGCAACCCTCCAAAGAAAAGTTCTGATTCGCAGCACTGTGGATCTCAGGTTTTGAGATGAGGGATAGTAAGTCTGACCTAAAGAGTCAAAACCACAACGTGCCCTGGGTCCTTACTCCCCAACTGCCTTTTCAGTCTTCCCAGTATGAAGATCCTCCTCAGCCCTCACACTCAGCCCATAGCCAGAGCAGGCAGGCGAGAGAAAGAAGTAAAAGGCATTCAGCTTTAAAAAAAAAAAAAAAAAGGCAGGAAATGCCTTCATTCATAACTTGGGTGAACCTAGAAGACATTATTATGGAGTGAAATAAACCAGGCACAGGAAGATGAATACTGTATGGTCTCCAGTAAGGTGAAATCTAAAAGCTGAACCCACACCAGTGGAGCGTAGCTGGGAGTTGCGGGGCTGGAGGGGAAGGAGAGTCACGGGTCAGCGGTGAAGGTTTGGCCAGACAGCAAGGAGAGGGTCTGCCGTTCTACTGCATCACACGGTGCCTACAATTAGCACCATGCGTATGTCGAGCCAGGCGTGGCGGCGCACGCTTGTAATGCCAGTACTTGGGAGGCTGAGACAGGAGGATCACAGGTTCGCGGCAGCCTCAGCTACTTAGAACCTCCGAAACTTAGTGAGACCCTGTTTCAAAATAAAGAGTAAAAAGTGGAGTTGTGGATGTAGCTTGGCTGTAGAATGTCCCTGGGTTCGATTCCCAGTACTGAAAAAAAAAAAAAAAAACATGTGTATTTCAAAATACCAACAGGCAATCCTGAGTGTCATCACCACAAACAAGCGGTGAGCATTTGAGGCAGTGGGTATGCTGATTACCCTCGTGTGACCAAGAAGCCCCACAGAGTCCAGACTAGAGTCCAGACTGGATGGGATTCCAGTATCAGAACATTCTAGTAATCGAGAAGTCCGTGCGAGGTTGTCAGAAGAACCTTATGTGTGGAATCAGAACTGTGAGAATTCAAGACGGGCGTAGTGGCCCACGCTTGTAATCCCAGCATTTGGGAGGCTGAGACCGGAGGATCCGGGTTGGAGGCCAGCCTCAGCTACTTAGTGAGACCCAGTTTCAAAATAAAGAATAAAAATAGGGCTGGGAGTGTAGCTTGAAGGTAGAATGCCCCTGAGTTCAATCCCCAGTACCGCAAAAAAAAAAAAAAAAAAGAACTGTGAGAATCCTGTTACATACAAGCGGTCACTTGGCCGCACCCAAGCGAGCAGGTCCTCCTCCTCACCGGGAGATCCAGATCTCTTCAAAACCGAAGTCAGAGGACCTGCATCTGTCCTGCAAACAAAAATATTGCTGGTCCCAGTCACAGACTGTGCTCCTAACCCACCATCCCCAAGCTAAGGAGAGCCGAGCTCTTACAACTCACAAGGCAGCCACACAGCCCAGCAGACAAGGCAGGTAAGGCAGCTAAGGACTAACAAATGATGGCGACCCGTTCCTCTGGGCCGGGGACCGCAGCTTCACCCTGTCCTGCCGTGCGGGGCTCACTGGGCCCCCTCAGGCACTGGTGCTCACTGGACGCTGGTGGCTTCCTGACACTCTACTTGAGGGTACAGCAAGGAAGGGCCACACACCCCCAGGACCACAGCCCCCGGGAGGGCGGCAACCTCGAGGGTACAGGTGAACGAATTGCAGAAGCAAGGGCACTCTGTTCCAGTAATGACCTCCAGCCCTGAAAGCCAAGGAGACACCAGTGACAGAAAGGAGCAGATATGACAGGAGTCGCTGATGGACTGCCCATCATGGAGATGACGTCCAGCCATGATGACTGCTCTCTTGAATATCCCCACCGCCCCAGTACTTGGGAGGCTTGTAATTCCAGCACTTGGGAGCCCGAGAAAGGAGGATCGCGGGTTCGCTGCCAGCCTCAGCTACTTAGTGAGGTCCCCCACAACTTAGTGAGACCCTGTTTCAGGCGGGCGTGGGGGTATGGCTTGGAGGTAGAATGTCCCTGAGTTCAATCCCCAGTATCGAAAAAAAAAAGCTGGGCGTGGTGGTACACACTTATAATCCCAGCATTTGGGAGGCTGAGACCGGAGGATCCAGGTTCACGGCCAGCCTCAGCTACCTAGTGAGGAACTGCGCAACTTAGTGAGACTCGGTTTCAAAATAAAGAATAAAATAATAAGGCTGGGGGTATAGCTTGAAGGTAGAACATGCCTGAGTTCAATTCCCAGTACTGAAAAAAAAAAAAAAAGAATAAAAAATAGGGCTGGGGTGTAACTCGGAGATAGAATGCCACTGGGTTCCATCCCTAGTACCGAAGGAAAAAAAGAGAGCCGGGCGTGGTGGCGCACGCTTGTAATCCTAGCATTCGGGAGGCTGAGACCAGAGGATCCGGGTTCACGGCCAGCCTCAGCTACCTAGTGAGGCACTCCGCAACTTAGTGAGACTCGGTTTCAAAATAAAGAATAAAAAAATAGGGCTGGGGGTATAGCTCGGAGGTAGAATGCCCCTGAGTTCAATCCCCAGTACCGCAAAAAAAAAAAAAAAAAAAAAAAAAAAAAAAAAGAAAAGAAAAGCTTGGTCCAGTCAAAGCAGCTGGGGCCAATCATGGGAGAAGCGCCCAAGGAGGGGCTGGGCGGGCCGGGGGCACTGATGCCAGCAGCAGATGCCGAGGCAGAGAGAGAAGCAGAAACTAGTGCAGCAAGACACCAAATTAATTACCATGACCACCAGCGAGACGACCCAGGTTACCCAGGAACATCTCCACACCCCTCCCACCAAAGGACTCCCTCACCACCCAAGCTCTCAAAATAGAAGATTCACAACACTTGCTGAGAATACAGCAAGCACTGTGTGTGTGTGTGTGTGTGTGTGTGTGTGTGTGTGTGTGTGTGCGTGCGCGCTCTCAGCCCTATTTATTTTATTTTGTATTTTGAAACGGGATCTTGCTAGGTGGCTGAGAGTCTTGCTAAGTTGTTGAGGCTGGCCACAAACTTGCAATCCTCCTGTCTCAGTCTCCCAAGTATTGGGACTACAGGCATGCACCTCCAAATCTGGTTCAATGACCACTTTAGAAAAAAAATCATTGGTGCATTATAATTATACATAAATGTGGGACTCGTTGTAATATATTCACACATGCACATAACATAATTTGGTCAATTTCATTCTCCCATACCTCTCCTTCCTGTCCCCCTCCCCCAATGAGGTCCTTTTTTTTTTTTTTTTTTTTTTTTTTTTTTTTTTTTTTTTTTTTTTTTTTTTTTTTTTTTTTTTTTTTTTTTTTTTTTTTTTTTTGCAGTACTGGGGATTGAACTCAGGGGCATTCTACCTCGGAGCTATACCCCAAGCCCTATTTTTTTATTCTTTATTTTGAAACTGGGTCTCGCTAAGTTGTGGAGTGCCTCACTAGGTAACTGAGGCTGGCCTCGAACCCGGATCCTCCGGTCTCAGCCTCCTTTTTTTTTTTTAAACCCCTTTATTCTCTCTAGCTTCTACAAATGAGAGAAAACATACGACCCTTAACCTTCCAGGTCTAGCTTATTTCACACAGCATAATGTTCTCCAGTTCCCTCCAGTTACCAGCAAACAACGTAATTTGAGCAACCACTTTTTGAGCCCTGCTATGGACCGGGCCTGTACTAGGTGACTTAAGTCTCATCAAAGCCTTAAAAAAAACACCCTTTTGAAGAAAGCCGCAGGGGCTGGTGGCCGTGCTGGGAATATACTAGAAAACCATGGTCCAGACCTAGAGCTGAGACCAATCATGGGAGAGGCCCCATTTTACAGATAAGGAGGCTGAAGCTGAGAGATCACATAACTTGCCCAGGCCCCATGAAGACAGGCAGGCAGACATGCTCCAAAACGTCCTGTGTGTCCAAGCAGATTTTACATTCCATGAGCACCCCAGGCCTGCCGCGGCCCCACTCACAGGGAACCCGTGCCCAGCTTGGTGCCAGGCATGTACGGGGGCCCTTAGGGTCCTTCTCCAGCCATGCATGCCCCCGAGCCCCCTGCAAGAGGGACACACCATGCCTGGCTCTCTTCTTTTCCGTTCTTCACAACCAAATTCATCCCCAAAGACTGAACAGCCCGAGCCCGGTTCACCATTGGATTGGACACTAAGTGGAATTTCGCAGGGTCATCTCGAAAGAAAAAGAAGAGTGTCAGATGCTGGCAGAGAGCAGCCAGAGACACGTGTGCTTGAAAGTGAAGGCAAATCCAGTCTCTGGTCTCCGAGCACTGCTGCCTGTGCTCCCAAACCAAGAGACACAAAAAAGTCTGTTTTATTAAAAAAAAAGGATTGTTGTGAGGCTGAGACAGGAGGATCGAAGGTTTGAGGACAGCCTCAGCAACATAGAGAGACTCTCAGCAACCTAGTGAAACTCTGCTTCAAAACATAAGAAGGGCTGGGGGGAGGGGGAGGTGTAGCTCAGAGGTAGAGTGCCGCTGGGTTCAATCCCCAGCACCACCAAAAAAAAAAAAAAATAGAAAATGTAATCATTTACTCAAAAACAAAACCAGACACAAGTATAAACCTCTAGTGTAAAAGCAAGCCAACACGAATGTGCAGACTTATCTGAGTGTAGACAGGTCAAAATGAACTTCCAGTAGGAAATCGGGAGCTGAGAAGGCTGTCGCCTGCACCCCAGGCTTTGATCCTAGGACCCCCAGGACCACAAGAAGCGCTGCGTGCCCGTCGGACCCCCGAGGCCCCCGGCCCGCCAGGCTGGTGTGTCTGCCGGGCATCTGAAAGCTTTACAGTAAATGTGACTCATCCATTGCGGCCACCGTAGGTACCGCGAGGGTAACAAGCCCGTTTGTTCCATCCACATGAAAGAGAGGCACCGGGGCAGGGCCGAGAGCCTGACTCAAAGTGAGACCCCTGCACACCGCCACGCTCGGCGCAGAGCTGAAACTCAAACTGTCAGTACCCGGCTCCGGGACCAAGCGCAGGGGGAGGCGGGCTTCTACGGAAAGGTGACATCCACAAATGCAGAAGCGAGCTACTTCTCGTCAGGCTGTGTGTCCCCATGTCACCCCTTGCTTAACAAGGCCCAAGGGTGCACACACAGCCAGGAACACAGCACAAACACGGGTCCCACCCGCGTGCAGACCCGAAGTCCCTGACTAGCTGGCTGCTCGACAGACGGTCTCTCCTTCGGTTGGTTAAATTCTCACCTCACCGCTCTTTCTTTTATTTTTATTTTTTTTTTTTGCGGTACTGGGGATTGAACTCGGGCATTCTACCTCCGAGCTACACCCCCAGCCCTATTTTTTATTCTTTATTTTGAAACCGAGTCTCACTAAGTTGCAGAGTGCCTCACTAGGTAGCTGAGGTTGGCCTTGAACCCGGATCCTCCTGTCTCAGCCTCCCAAATGCTGGGATTACAAGCGTGCGCCACCACACCCGGCTATCACCGCTCTATCTTTCTGATGGGGAAATTGAGGCAAAGACAGGTTAGGAGCTGGGCCTGGTGGCGCACACCTGTAATCCCAGGACGTGGGAGGCTGAGACAGGAGGATCACAAGTTCAAGGCCAGCCTCTGAAATGTAGAGAGACCCTGTTTCAGATTAAAAAAGGAAAGCCCGGTGTGGTGGTGCACGCCTGTAATCCCAGTAGTTGGGAGGTTTGCAGGAGGATCTCAGTTTCATGGCCAGTCTCAGCAATTTGTGAGGCCCTTTGCAACTTAGTGAGACCCTGTTCCAAAATAAAGAGTAAAAGCCGGGTGTGGTGGTGCACACCTGTAATCCCAGTACTTGGGAGGCTGAGACAGGAGGATTGCAGGTTCGAAGACAGCCTCAGCAAGTAGTGAGACTCTCATCAACCTAGCGAGACCTTATTTCCAAATGAAAAATAAAATGGGGCTGGGGATAGAGTCTGGAGATAGAAGGCTCCTGGGTTCCACCCCAAGTGCCACACACACACAAAAATAAACAACAAAATAAAAAAGGAAAAGAGCTGGGGATGTAGCTTGGAGGTAGAATGTACACCCTGGGTTCAATCCCCAGGACCAAATAAAAAGAGAGAGAGAGAGGTTAAGAAAGTCCCGGAGAGTCACACAGCTAGCTGAGTGGCGAGGAGGACTCACTCCCACAGTGCTCAAGCCGGGGCTCCTGCAAAGACAGAGGGGCAAGGCCCAGTCGTTCTCAGGGGGCTCGAGCCTCCACGGAGCACAGGCAATCAGCCGAGGACCGGGGCGAGGCTTGCCAGGTGCAGGCAGTGAACGTCAGCTGGAGTAGACTCTGGGCATCTTTCCAGAGGAAGGGCCGGGGCATCGAGCGAGGAAGCAGGCCAAAGAGCAGATGAAAAGGAGACCCGTAGCCGGGCGTGGTGGCGCACGCTTGTAATCCCAGTACTTGGGAGGCTGAGACCAAAGGATCCGGGTTTGCAGTCAGCCTCAGCTACTTAGTGAAGCCCTCCGCAACGTGGTGAGACCCTGTTTCAAAATAAAAAATAGGACTGGGGGTGTAGCTCGGAGGTAGAATGCCCCTGGGTTCAATCCCCAGTACTAAAAAAAAAAAAAAAGAAGACTTGCGCTGGGTAAGTGTCTACCTCAAGTTCATGACTACCTGGAATTACAGTATGAGGCCTTCTTTGGAAATAGGGCCTTTCAGATATGATTAGTTAACAGGCAGTTACAGTCATCTTGAGCCCATCTAATCCAGACCGGTCCCCTTACAAGAAATCCGTGAGAGCCGGGAGTGGGGGCGCACGCCTGTAAGCCTAGCACTTGGGAGGCTCAGACAGGAAGATTGCAGCTTCGCTGCCAGCCTCAGCAACTAGGCGAGACCATGTTTCAAAATAAAAAATAAAACAGGGCTGGAGGTTTATCTCAGAGGGAGAAGGCTCATGGGTTTAATCCCCAGCACCAAAAAAAAAAAAAAATGAAAGAAATCAGACACACACACACACACACACACACGAGGCAGAGACAGAGGGATGCACCTGAGGGCCAAAGAGCATCAAAGACCGCAGCAGCCACCCGGTCAAGGGCAACAGACGCTCCCCCAGCCCGCTGGAAGGCGTCGCCTCGATTTCAAACTTCCAGAACCCGGAGGGGATGCACACCACCGTCCGAGCTGGCAGCACTCGTGTGGCACTTAGCGAGGGCAGCCCTCCGAAGCTACCCAGGCTGCTGGGGACAGGCCACACACCCAGGCCACCAGCCCGGGCTCCACCCTGCAGGCTGCGGGCCGGACTCCACGCAGCAGAGCGGCATACTTGTATGGTGCAAATCTGTGGACTCCGGGCCTATAACTGTTAGCATCCTCCCAGGCTCCGCCAGCCAGCTGCTCTTTCTCGCCCCCTTCTTCTGGCTGGGCAGGTCCCCTGGAAGCCGTACTTCCAGGACTAAACAGGACATCTGTCTGCAGATGGTTCCTGAGCTCAGCCGGGACATTCTTTGGACAGCATAAGTTTTCCAAGCTCAGGTAAGCTCGGCTCCACATCCTCCCCTCTGCCTTGTCCCCGCTGGAGCCTTCCGGCCACAGAGCACCCAGCCACCACCAACGGCTGGGGCCACCCTGCACTGTCCCCTCAGCCCCCACACCCCGGCAATGGCCAAATCGTCTCTCTGTCCACTTTCCCACTCCACGGTACAATTCAAGTCACGTCCCCCCTGGATGGCTGCTGTGGCCGCATCATGTATTTTCATTTCCCTAGAACCCCCCTACCCCTGCTCTAACCCTCAGTCCGGCCACCTCAAGCACTGTAGCCATGGCTGACTCCAAGAAGCATGGCTTTCAGAAAAGCCACCTCCTAGCCGGGCATGGTGGCGCACGCTCGTGAACCCAGCATTTGGGAGGCTGAGACCGGAGGATCCGGGTTCGCGGCCAGCCTCAGCTACCTAGTGAGGCACTCCACAACTTAGGGAGACCCTGTTTCAAAATAAAGAATCAAAAATAGGGCTGGGGGTGTAGCTCGGAGGAAGAAAGACCCTGCGTTCAATCCCCAGTACCACAAAAAAAAAAAAAAAGAAAAAGAAAAAGAAAAAAGAGAAGTCGCCTCTGAGGCCTTCGAGGGGGTCTCATCTCCCAATCCCCTCACCCCAAGATACTCTCCTCCAATCTGCTGATCCCTCTACCCTCTGGCTGCTGGCCGGTTCCTCTTCCTGCCCTTAAGTACTAAGCCCCCAGTACTAGAGGCCCAGGCAGTAATACTTTAGGACTGCAGTTTCTCCTATGAGCAGCTACTGAGAGCTCTCTTCCATTTCATCCAGAGTGGAGATAAGCCAGGCATGGTGGCACACACCTGTAATCCCAGTACTTGGGAGGCTAAGATAGGAGGATCACAGGTTCAAGGCCAACCTCAGCAACTTAATGAGACCCTCCGCAATTTAGTGAGACCCTGTTTCAAAATAAAAAAATAAAATAACATAGTGTTGGAGGTATAGCTCAGTGGTAGAATGCCCCTGGGTTCAATTCCTAGTACCCACAAAAAAAAAGAGTGGAGACCCATTCACAGTCGAAGGGCTAAGAGAACTATTCGGTCCTATGGGCACAGGCAGGTGGAGTCTGAGGGTCACCAAAGTTTTTACATACTTAGCAGAGGCTGACTTCCCTCCCCACCCCCACAAAGCTAATGCCAGCAAGCAGGGCCGGTCCCTGGGGGCTGGAGAGTAACCGCGGTCGCAGACCAGGTAAGATCGGCCACTCTTACAGCTGTGCTCCAAAGCCTGGGGTGTCCCCTTAGGCGACCTTCACAGGGACCCCACTAAGCAGGTACGGTGGTCAGCGCCACCTCACAGAGGGAAGTCAGGCGTTGGGCATTAGGTGTCATGACTTGAGGGGAAAAGGCGGGCCTCGAGGACCAGCCCAGCTGTACCCTGAGGTCACTTAGCGTGCACAGGGGATCCGGAACCCAAGATTCAAGGCCTGAGCACTCAGCACCCACTGCCGGGAACGGGGATTGAGCCCGGGGCATTCTACTTCTGAGCTACATCCCCATTCCTATTTTTTATTCTGTGTGTGTGTGTGTGTGTGTGTGTGTGTGTGTGTGTGTGTGGTACTAGGTATTGAACCCAGAGGCATTCTACCTTTAAGCTACACCCCCAGTCTGATTTTATATCTTATTTGGAAACAGGGTCTCACTAGGTTGATGAGAGTCTCACTATTTGCTGAGGCCATCCTCGGACCTGTGATCCTCCTGTCTCAGCCTCCCAAGAACTGGGATTCCAAGCGTGAGCCACCGCGCCCAGCTTACTGGAGGATTTAAGTGAGATGAAGCATGTGAAATTGCAGAGCAAAACGCCTGACACAAGACAGGTGCTTAGCAAGGGTGAGAGGCTCCAAATTGAAGGGAGAGGGGCCGGCCAGGCGCAAGCCTGTGAGCCTAGCACTCAGGAGGCTGAAACAGGACAAGTGCAGGTTGGAGGCCAGCCTTGCAACTTAGCAAGGCCTGTCTCAAAACAGAAGATAAAAAAGGGCTGAGGATGGTATAGCTCAGAGGTGTAGAGCACCCCTGGGTTCAATCCCCAGGAAAGGAAGGAAGAAAGGAAAGGAAGGGAAGGAGGAAGTGAGGAAGGAAGGAAGGAAGGAAGGAAGGAAGGAAGGGAGGGAGGGAGGGAGGGAGGGAGGGGGAGGAGGAAAGGAAGAAGAAGGGAGAGAGGGAGAGGGAGGGAGAGAGGGAGAGGGAGAAGACTTGTACATGCAGGTACATGCACAAGGTCCTCAGTTCAATCTTCAGCAACCTCCACCCCAGAAAAAAGAAAGGCGGGAGGGATAGACAGAAAGCAGGCCGGAGGCGGGCAGAGAAGCACACAGCTACCCAGGCGGTGGGCAGGGAAAGGGCTGTTCACCACAAAGCAACAAACACACCCGTTTCCAAGAGGCAGGAATCCTTCGTGATGGCAAAAGTGATCTGGCCCGGGCTGCAGCTGGCCGGAATGGGCAGCTCGTCCCGTCCCCTCCCAGCCCGGGAGGGAAGACGCTTGTCCTCACCAGACGGAGGAGAAAACGGAGGCTCTGGAAGGTGGACGGACTTGGCCCAGGTCATGGAGCCGGGCAGCCAGGAAGCTGGGACCTGACCCCCTGGGGACTGACTTCAAGTCCCACAGTCCTGTCATGGCTTCCCGAGAAACTCAGCCAGACGACCTTGGTGACCTCCACCTTCCCTCTTGGCCTCAGAGATTCCTGCGTGTCACCATCTTCCTCTCCCTCTCGCTTGGCCCCGAGGAAGGAGGCGAGCTCCAGCCAGGATCTCCCCGTGGGACCATGTGGAACCCGGGCAGGCGCACAGGGACAGGAGGCCGCAGGCCCTGGGCCCAAGTCAACCCTCGAGCCACTGGGCTCACAGTGCAATCGGGATCACAGGAAGCAACAGACATGCTCGTGTCCCGTGCGTCCTGTGGGGCTGCAACAGCACACCTCAGTCGTCTTCTGGAACCTTCCCTCGCTGCACCTTGTCTAGTCGAGAGCCCCTTGCCCCAAAAGACCTCAATTTCCTCGTCCTAAAAACGCCACCGGGACCCGACTGCCTTATTTTCTTTATTTTGTTGTGACATTGGGGATGGAAGACAGGGGCATTCCACCTTTTGAGCTACACCCCTTGCTCTATTTTTTTATTCTTTATTTTGAAACAGGGTCTCACCAAGTTGCAGAGGGCCTCACTAAGTAGCTGAGGCTGGCCGCGAACCTGCAATCTTCCTGTCTCAGCCTCCCAAGTACTGGGATTACAAGCGTGCTCGACCACACCCGGCCCGAAGGCCTTCTCAGGACGCTTAGCCCTTTGTGGGAATTTGTCTCATCACCCCCTCTGGGCCATACAAGCTCCCCAAAGACAGAATTCTCCAGAAAGCCCTGTATTCCCTGTGGGGCCCGGCCCTGTGCCTGCCTTGGCATGCATTAAGGGAATACCTTGACCAAGAGTAACTGGGAGCAGAGGACACCTGTGCGTCTAGTCACTCTGACAACAAACCAGGAAGACAGAGTGCGTCCCTGTTTTACCATAAGCCAACTCGCAGGGTCACGAAGCTCCCAGGTCGAGGAGCTCGGCCCTGGACTTGATCAGGCCTCGAAGTGCCCCAAACACACCAGGCGCCTGGCCAGCCGCCTTCCCTTCCTGCCTTGCCCACAAACCAGACTTACAAAAAGATTCCACTCAGCCCGCTGTGCCTGTAGTTCCAGTACTTGGGAGGCTGAGATAGGAGGATCACAGGTTCAGGGCCAGCCCCAGCAACTTGGCAAGACCCTGTTTCAAATTTTTTAAAAATTGGGCTAGGATGTAGCTTAATGGCAAAGTGCTTGCTTTGCAAATGCAATGCCCTGGGTTCAATCTCTGGTACTAAAAACCAACCAAACAAACAAACAAACAAAAAAATAAATGAATAGAAAATAAATGAATAGAAAATGGGGCTAGGGTGTAACTCAGTGGTAGGACACTCCTGGAATTTAATCCCTGTATCCTCCCTGACTGGAGAGAGAGAGAGAGAGAGAGAGAGAGAGAGACACACTAAGACTCAACTCATGGAGAACCTGCATCTTGCTCAAGAGAGTGTTTTTCCCGTCTCTGTTGCCACACTGGAAGTGGATCTGCCCCTGAACTACAGACTTTCTGCAGAGGCGGGACAGCAGGGGCTCCCAGCACTCTGTGAAACTTGCTTAAAGAGACAGCGCGTTCAAAACCCGAGAGCATCTCTGGGCGACTTGTGGGTGTCACACCGTGACCTCCTCTCGGGGTGGAGACAAGGGGGCTAGAAAAGAGATCAATGGTTTGCCCAAAACCACATGGCAACTCGGTGACTCAAATCCAGCCTGTGCAGACGCCGTGCCCAGCGAGGTCTCCGCCACAACACGAAGCCCGCTCTTCCTTATTTATTTATTTATGGTGCTGGGGATTAAACCCAGGGGCATTCTACCTCTGAGCTACACCCTCCATTTCTATTCTTTATTCTTTATTTTGAAACACTAAGTTGCAGAGGGCCTCACTAAGTAGCTGAGGCTGGCCTCGAACCCGGATCCTCCGGTCTCAGCCTCCCAAGCACTGGGATCACAGGCGTGCGCCACCGTGCTGGCTTCTGTCGCAGTTCTATGCACAGTTCTGACAACACGGCCTTATCCTTCGGTTCATCACAACTGTTTCCTTCTGCAGCTGCCTTCCCCTTTCACATGAGTTCATTATCTTGATTTCACAGGTTTATTCCTTTACAGTAGAACACATCCCACTCTGCTAATGACCAT